>JAODIE010000012.1:2366100-2445900 GCA_027575565.1 Diploeciton nevermanni
TAATGATTATTAAAGAAATAATTTAGTGTTAAGTTCTGTTTATTATCTTTCTTTCTTTCTTTCTTTCTTTCTTTCTTGTCGTATTAAAGGCTATTGCAGCCTGTTTAATAGTCATATAGCATCAGTTGAACCGAAAGTCCACAATTCTCGCCATCTCTTTGGAAAGTCTATCTGGTAGTCAGGTAGAAGAATATTATTTTCATGTGTCGGACGTATTAGTTTTATAAATTGTCAATCCTTTGTTTTGGCAATGCTACAAAAGGGGACACAAAAACAAAATTGAATGTGCGGTCCGCAATTGCCCGCAGTCCGAAAAAGTTTGCCGACCCTCTACATAATGAAATTAGCAAATAACAGTCAATCAACAAGTACTTGCGTTTTAGAAGTCCTTCGGCTATAAATAACTAATTTAAGCATTGAATTGTTTGACTAAGCATGAATATAAACAATCATACAATTTTCCCTTTTCCAGTCCGATAGAGAGATTAAATTTCAATTGCAGGAAATGCTACAAATTCAAATCTGCTTAATACGCAAATCTAACATTCTCGAAATTTCATAGCGTATGCAATATACTACTAGTCGAGTAATTGCAGTGGTCGGCAGTTACCATTACCACAATTCTTGAAAGTGAGCTTCCAAAATTCCATTACTCCGAAATTAATTATCCTTGATTCTGACAGGAGAGTTTGTACACTTTTTCGTTTAATTTACATTATCCTGGCTTCTTCCTTTCACCTGAGTGTTTCTCCGAAAGCACCCAATGTAAATTATTGCAGAACAATAAATTTCCCCAAGAGCGAAATGTTAGTGAGGTAAACAAAAGTTCTGGAGATTGTGGGTGGCTTCTGATATACTTCTTGCTGCTTGTTTCTTGTGCTATTTGATGAAGTACATGCTGCTCGCTATTGTCTTCTTTGTATTCTCTTTGACTTCGGCTAAATATAATGAATGTTGGTACATTTTGCGGTCACTACTAAAATGGTGCAACAAAGCCAAGTATAAGGAGCCTTTAAAGCTTAACAACTTTGTGTCTATTTATGTTTCAGGTGACATTCCTTATGATGCCTCTTGAAATTGGGTGGGCATACACAGTGTCCTGGAAGGCAGGCGATGCTATGTGTCGGATTATGGCTTTCTTCCGGACATTCGGGCTTTATTTATCCAGTTTTATTCTGGTATGCATTAGTATGGATAGGTGAGTTCTTAATATTTTATATAATAAAGAGTCTGCATCCGACATTCGTGGCGTGCGGACGTGCGAGAACTCCGTTCAAGGGCGGCGCGACAAATTTTATTATTCAAACGTGTGATGCAAATATAGAATCCTGATATAAGGAATCATTATGAATCAACTACCTGCTTCAAATCGTCCGGGAATTGTTTGCAGTCAGCCGTACATTGAATGTGACTCCAACAACAACCATCCTTGAACGACCAATAAAAATACCAGAGCAAACTCCTCAACAACGAAGACGTCGAAAAAAGTCAGAAGACAAGGCAAACGGTTAAAAGAAGAAAAGAAGAAACAGAAAAACTATCTTATTGGCTAACGGATACAGCCAACTAATTCAGATGGAATCGAAACCAGCTTACACATCCAACAGCAATCTGCTATTAAATATACTAAAGCCGCCTTCACTTTATGTTCAAGGAGTTATAAATTACAAGACAACACGTAAAGAGCAACATGTCACTAAAGTATTTGCTGATAATGCTTTAAAAATCAACTGTCTTGCTCCGGAGATACACAGAAAACTAGTGCACTATATGAAAGACAGCAAAGTTGTCTTTAATACATTCGAACCGAGTAAGAATCAAACACTTACACTTCTCCTCGGATACGGAAAAGATCCGAGGGGAATTAGAATATATACATCATAAAATTAGAGCCACTAAGGAGCCACTCAATTTATTTTTTGTAGACTTACAGGCGGTTCTCAACAAAAAAGATATTTACAAAATAAAAGTAGTATTTTACAATATCCACGCTGTCAACAATGTGAACACACAAAATCCTTCTGTATCAGACCTTATATGTGCGTTAGATGTGAGGGATCCTGCAGGACATCTAGCTGTACAAAAAGTAGACACCCCCGCCCACAATGTGGTGGAACACACACAATCAACTACAAAGAATGCAAATTCTATCATAAACTGTTTAAGAAACTAAACAACGTTAATTACAGACTAAACATCCCCCAAGCAATGCAATAACGATCAATAACCCAAAACAGAATGTTCATACATGCAAGACAACAAGTTTCTTGACGAGATCAAGATTATAATTCAGCAGCTAGTTCAACAATACAGCATAGTTCTAAATATGCTTATCACGCTGGTTAGTAAGATTTCTCAACTTTGCCCTGTGAAATGCCAACGACCCTCTATTACACAAGAATGAAGTTGATGCTTTTCTGCACCAAATATCAATGCATATTATGTTATTAAGTAAAACTCATTTCACAGATTAATATTTTAAAATTTTGAACTATAAGACTTTCTTCACAAGTCACCTAGATAATACAGCTCATGGTAGCACTGTCAGAATTATTAGAAATACTATGTCTCACACTTAGGATATTAATTATGAAACCACGTACATTCAAAGTAGTGTAATGCAAGTCGTATATTATCTGAATGTACTGTATATGAATATATATGAATGTACGTATACTATATACCCCCCGAATATAGGGGGGTATAGGTACCCCGAATATAATGTATATAACATATAACGGGACGAAATACAGGCTGTAGCCTAAAACCGCAGGCAGCGAGGCGGTAAAGAAGGAGAAGAGAAGGAGAGTATACTATATGAACTTACAGTGGCTGCAGTAATTGCCCTCCCTTGACAACTACAAAGGGCAGAGAACTTGCCAGCCTTAGTCTAAAAGAGAATTACTCTCATCTATCAACTGATCCTAGGAGATTACCAGATTTACTAGACTTTTTGTTATTAAAGGTAACTCACTAGTTTATCTGGAAGTCGTACCAAGTTATGACTTATCCTCAGATCATTCGTCAATTTTACCCAGAATTAGCAATTGCGTTATTCGAAAAAAACATATAAATATACTGCACAACAAAAGAAACAATTGAGGTGAATATAGGAATTTAACAACTTAAAAATCAGCATTAAGAACAAGAACGAGATAGAAAATGCACTCTCATTCTTAACTGGTGCCGACAAACAAATTTTAAACCGGCTAACAAACCAGTTAAAACAAAAATTGAAGAAGTAAAAGAGAGAAATTATTACTTAAATAGATATGATAATTCAATATGGAAATGATTAAAAATGCTTTAACAAATACTCCTGGCAACATAGAGAAAATCAATAGATTTATTTTGAAGAAAATACAAAAGAAAATTAAGCCTCTGAAGATTCAAAAAGCACCAGGTGAATACGCTATAACTCTCAAAATGGTTAAGAAAATTTCTAGGTAAAGATTAGCGTTAGTAACTCATATATTCAATCATATGATATGGCTTCATCAAGTCAAAATAAATCGGAAATAATTCTAGTAGCAAAGCCAAAAAATGGCTGAAAGTTAAAAAATGCAGTGGCAAATTAAAAGAAGATCAAAGCTATCATTAAAAAACAAAATATTATAAACAATATTATTACTCTTCAAAACCATCATTAAACCAATTTGGACATATGGCATTGAACTTTGAGTCTGTTCAAGCAAATCTAACTCGTCAATTATCCAGCGATGTCAATCAAAGGTTTTAAGAATGATCACTAATGTTTACTATAGGTGGAAGCAGTCTACACTGCACTAAACTTTAAAATCACAGCAACATAGTTTTGCACCCACTACTTGAACAACTAATTCGCCGAAGACTGATGGATGATTAGCAAAGCTTTCTCTCTAGGAAAGACTTTGAAACGTCTATGTCACCCTATTAGCCCACATTAAATATATATATATATATATATATATATATATATATATATAATAAATAAGACATTAAGCTGATATAATAATTACTAAGTGATTATAGAGTACTTGAAAGAATGAGATCTGCTTAAAATAATAAAGTACCGAGATTAACGAAACTTATGATTTTTGTACTGGAAATATAAAATATATGCCAAGCACGACAATATAAATGGAATAATAATCTAGAGAACTAGAAACACGTAAATAAGGTGTTTGACCGGGAGATGACCTTTGTTCTTCTGTTTCCTATGACATTAATTTAACCAACAATTCACTTCAATAACTTGAAAATAAGTTACATTTTGACAATTTTCTGCGCCATATTTCTTTCACCGAATACTCTGTGCAATCATGAAGAAAATATGAAACAAATTTTGCATTAATTATTCTCTTCACGAAAATTGCAACAGCCTGATATGAAATAACCACTCTTACAATTTGTAATTAAAAATAACTAGAATGCTATTTTATTATATTTAAACCTAAATCGACAATGTCAATTTATTAACGCTCTTAGAATTTCTTCAACCAATAATTGATTAATTTGCGCACATGTAAAGCTAACAATTCATTACTAAACAATAGTCCAATTTAATCCCCATCAAAACCTGAAAACCTTCAACTTTAATTTTCTCTCCCGAAACTTTCCGCTTTCTCTACAAACATCATAGCTTCCAGCTATACTTTGACAACAAGCAACTAAAAGCAAAATAATACTCTAGGCTTTGTAATAAATTCGAGTAGTATAGCCAGTGAATAATACCTCTTAAAGTTCCTCATCAACTAACCTTAAAACCTTCAAAATACTTTCGTTCATTTAGGTTGACTATAAATCATAGAATAATTTCCTCAACAACTAGAGCACATTTCTTCATACAGTGGTACAAGCTTTATTACAATAAGTAGTCCAAACGTTCTATTCAAAAATAAATATTGCTTAAAAGTTCAGATACTAACCTTCACCTTCTGAATATTTCTTTCTTAACTTATGATCACGTTGAATATGCAATCTTGTCTAAATTACCACCTTAAGACTTGTTGGACGGAGAATAAAATTCAATGAATTTTCCACCGTCGTTTCGCATCTTCTTCATTATGTTCTCAACGTGATTGTTATGTAAATTTAAGGGACGCTTCACGTGCCAAGCGGGAGTGCGTTGTTTTACAAGGCGTAATGAAAAATCAAGGATCGCTTCCAGGCACATCGCTTATATCGTATAAGATACATAAAAGACAAGAGAATTTTGGAGGAAGGATGAGTATACTTGCCAGGCACGCACCGACTTTACACTATATATTCTATTCCCGGCTGAGACAATTAGAGGATGAAGTTCTGGCGATACTCAGGTATTAGTTAAATAAGTTAGACAGTGCAAAATTGCTTAAGCATGAACTGCTACGAGGATGCACTTGGAAAGTGGGATTTATTACTAGACAATACCATAATAGCAGATGACGGCATTTATGTGGTAACGTTGTTTCGAGTTTCGTCGTTGTTTCGTGAGGTTAATAATTGAGTTTGTAAATTTGGTTGAATATTGTACGAATGTTTCTTTTAGAAATTTTATTATAATTTGCTGTAAATTATTATCTGGCATTATAATATTTAGTCAGGTTGAAAACATGTTTCACTGCTTTATGTTAATATGTTCTTGGTCTAAACATGGTCATTAAAAGTTAGTACAACAGCTCTGCTTAGTGCTCTGCTCAATTAAAAGTTGTCATAACACAATAGTAACTTGATCTTTTTCAACCTCATAACTCTAGGCATAAAATTACCTCCTAAATATTCTTAACTTCTGTTTGCGTTTCCATTTGTTTGCATAAGCAATTCCACATTTCCACTTCAGCTGGATTTCGCCACGCACATTTTGCTTTGCGTCCGCGTCGTGACGCATTGCTTGTTGTCAAGCATAATTAATATGCAAATGTTTGCGGTGCCACAACCGAGTACTTGCCTGCACTTGCCAAGTGAAAACAGAAAACACACATAAACATGAATGTAGAATAAAACCTCAATTCCAAATATGATCAACTTAATTAGTAGCATCATAATGAAAAAGTTGAAGTATGAACTGAATGTCAAAGTATTCTGCTTTGAAATTGGGAGTTGCAATCGAGATTTAGATAAATAATGTGGGCTATTGTTGATTTGTTGGTTTGACATTTCAGCATTGAATAGTAACTTAATACGCGAGGGTGTTTCAGTGTTGATGAAAGCTTCAATCACCTGATGACCGATGCCATGCACGTGTCATACAGGCGATAAACAGCTTTTAGGAGAATTATATTCCTGCCAACACCTCTGTTGTTGGGAGCGCTGTAGCTTATAACCTGAACTGACAGGTCTGCATCCTGCCGAACAAAGAACCGCTGCAGCTACCGAGCAGCCAGTGGTGGGGGGTGAGGCACAAGGAGGTTGAGATTATGATGGTGATATTATTTGTGTGTTGCTCTACCTAAATGAATTGTAAAAAATTAGAAGTATTATTGAGTGTGGTTACGAAGTGTTTACTTTTAGTCACTTGGTAAAACGTTTTCAGTATGTTGTTGGTCTTCAGTATCAACATGTCTAAAACGTTTTACCAAGTGACTACAACAAAGTGTTATATGTAAAAAATTAGTAAAATTATTTATTGCCAATTTAAACACGAAAAATTATCTGCAAGGGTTTATCCGGTCTGCTGATATGGCGGACACTTTAAATTGTGCATCATTATAAATTGTTTCTACACTTTAAGAGTCTTTTGTGAGTAGTTTCTGCGTTTGTAGCATCCCCTGTAATGCGCCATGTCTCGGCACTGCGTCAACTATAACAATAGTGTCCTTTCACGAATTGTGGAAAGTTGTGTCTTCACCGCATGCTGGACTTTGTTTGAGTGCATTCTTATATAAACCCAAACTTTCCCTCCCAGCCACTCAGTGTTGTGCTGCTAACTGAGTTGGTAACTCAGTATGTAATAAGAGTCACTCTGGCAGTGCTCTGTTGCCACTCAATCTCATTGCTGTGCGTGTTCATCATTATCTCTGTCAATCCACATTTCATTGTAACGAATAAATCGCGTTGTTTGCATCACATTGTTCTTTAAATTCCCATAGTTGAGGCTAACAGCGTCTCACAAGTATATTAATTCTGAAGAAAAGTAACCAATTGTTTAAGATTTTAGTTAAATATACATATTAATATATTTAAATAAGAATTTCGAACTTCTGTAAATAAATGTTACGCCATCAAGCGCTAAAATAATTAAAGGGCGCGTAAGTGCGACCTTTTGAGGGTATTTGATCATATCGGTGTGGCGACCGGTGGTTTTGCACAGACCGTCGCGTGAATATAATTATAATATGTCTTGCTTGTTGTGACTTTATCGTTAATTACACATTTTGTTGACCTTGTTTGTAATATTGTGCTGTGCAGAATACTCAAGACCAAATAAAATTCTACACACAGCGTCAACGCCAATTCTACAACTTTATTTGTTTTCCTATATTTCTATTTGAGAAAATGACTGAGGTTATGTAATGGTTTAATCATAAAACGAGTCGTACTGTTGCCTTCATTCAACAGATTTTTCAATATTACTTTAAGGGCATATAAATCATACGTAGAAAAAAAATATTCATTCGACCAAAAAATAAAATCAACGCCCAATGCTTTGAGTTAAATTCCTTAGTAAAAATAGATTTAGCTGAAATTTAAATGAAAAATTTTTATACGGTAAATATTTTATATTAAAATCTGCCAGAAGATATTAAATTTACTAAAATAAATTAGGATAAAACAGTAACATTTTTACTTCAATATGTGAGTTTGTAAACTATAAAGAAATTTGTTTTTAGTCACAATCTAGACATTGGATTCAAATTTTCAGATCCTAGAAAAATTCAAATTTTTATTTTACAACTACCCACATTGCACGTTGCATTTATGCACAAAATTGATATGAATTAAGTACCTTTGAACTTAAGTTTAAAAGCACAGGTTTGACATATTATTTAATAGAATTCAATATTAAAAGTTAAGAAAATCAAATTTCTTTCAAACGGCAGAGTCGACTTAGTTAATCGCACTTCATGTATGACTTGTCGGAAGCTGAGGAAAAAAGTTTTTTTAAGATTTTTAGGCGTATTGTTTCAAAGTTTACCATAACTCACTTTTAAATTAATATAATTTCTAAAATCTGTTTATATCACTTCAAAAGCTTTTCCTAATCTATTTAATAAAGAGCATGAAGCTCTTGTTGCGTTTACGTTTTTCTTTTATTTAGATAGTAGGATCAGAAGTAATGAATACGAAGCAAGTTAAATTAAATTCTGTATGATTGAAATGGTAAAGGTTTTTATATTAAATTTATGTTGCATCTGACAATATATTGATTTACTTCAGAGGGGAACGGAGTTCAGATTTGTAATTTGGGTGATTTCTAGTTTAAGAACTTGTATACAGAATTCCGGTGCAAGATTATTTTAGTCATTTGCCGTTTATTTATAAAAAAGGTGTCAATTTATAAATTAGAACAGTACATAGATTGTTGCAAAACATATATTTCTGTTCAACATTTCAATTTTCTAAATTTTAAATATATCGATTATTCTTTGTATTCCCAAAATGTTGCGGTCTACAAATAATTAATTAATTAGAATAAATAATATGTCGGATATTTAACATCCCGCATATATTGTTATCAACGAACCGTCATATTTGATTTACAACTCAAATGCTGATTGCAAATCATTTCACTCACTTGTTTGCATTTGAAAGCAACTCTCTTAGTCTCAGCAAATGAATGCGCCAAAATAAAAGTTAATGAAAGATACTAAATGTCTGACAAATTGATGCAATTAATCTAATGTATTTGTAATCTCGTTGCAGATATTACGCAGTGCTGAAACCATTGCACTTGACAGAACTGGACAAGCGAGGGAAGTTTATGCTTTCAGCAGCCTGGATGGGCGCGACAATTTGCAGCGTGCCACAGGTGAGTGCAAAATAATTTATTATGCTGGCTTAATAATAATAATAATAATTATTATTAACTATAAAGGTTACTTGATAGTCGGTAGAAAGCGATCGAAGGTTGAAACTTCCATTAACTTGGGGCGAACATCAAATACCGTGATACATAGGAATCTAAATTTACCGTGTAATTAGAATGTTTTAATTGGGATATCCATGAATTAATTATATTAGAGGCAACCTTTTTCGAACGGCGAGCCATTTGCTTTTGTAGCATTGCTAAGAAAAAGATTGAGAATTTATAAAACTGATACGCCCGACACATGAAATTAATATTTTTTGATAAGATAATATCAACATAACACTTTATTTACAACATCAGTTATTTCAGCGTTGATTGTTATTACAATAGACTCTAGTGTCCCAAGGTGCAGCATGTGAAATAAGTCGACAAAACAGATGTAAAAACAAAGAAAACAATAATTTGTAATCTATCCCGCACATTTTGTCAGCAGTCACGCTCAGCACACTAAGGCTATAAGTTTGTTGTTTTTTCTTGAATTGTGCTTTGGCGAGCAGTCCAAAAGGTTGTTGGGGACCTGCAAGCCATAGGATGTCGACCCTTCAATTATATTATTTGAGAACAAATTCTTTTTACAAATTTTAACCTGTTAATTAAATTGTTATTTCAAAGCTTTAAAGCTTTGAAACCTAGTGTGATATTGGTAAATATTAATCTTCTGTGTAATAGCAGATGGTTGAAACTAGAGAGTTTAAATGATAATTCTCGAATTTATTTTTTAAATCCGTAAAGCCTGCTTACACAATGCACCTATATCGATGTATGTTCTATTATCTGTGCGACTCATAATAAATTTTCATTTCAAGCAGAAAGAAGTTTCAAATTTTCAAATTTATTTAAGTTGTTTCAATGTTTGAAATTTTACACTAATATAGTAATATATTAATTGACTATGATGGGCTTTTTGTATGCTTCTTCTTTTATGATATTTGTAGTACAAAACACTAATTTGGAATCTTTTATTTTTTGCAAATTATGAAGCTATTTGTTTATTATACGAATAATAATCTCCAATTACTATATTTAATTTGCAAAGAAAACCAACTGAAGTTCAAGACCAGCTCCGTTTTTTTTTTTACCTTGTTTTATCAACACTTTGACGACTGCGCGTTTCGTGCTATTCGCTCTATTCGCTTTGCGTCGGCGGTTGAAATTATAAATTGTACTTTCATATTTTTTTTGTAGAAATACGCATATAAATAAATACAAAGTTTGTTCTCAAAAGGTACTGAAGTCGAGCATTGCTGTCATAGTGTTAAAACCACTAATCACAGTTTTAATTCAATAGAGCATTAAATCAGCTATTGTAGGAAGCCATTATTATCATATTACAGCACTGCGTATGCTTGCAATTTAAATTATCCTCTAGAAGAAAACGCTTGAATTTGGGGCGTAAACTAGATAGTTGAATTAAAAACTCACAAATAGGGAGCAAAATGGTTTAAACTATGTAAAAATAAAAGAAATAATTCGAAAAGCATTAACTCCTATTTGTTAAGGCGATAACTAAAAATGTATTTTTTATTTTATTTAACTTTATTATTGTACTCATTGTGAACAATTGATATTTTAGTTTAAAGTCGAATAGCAATTTATACCGTAACTATTCTACATATTACGTTCACCAATAAATAAAATCCAATTTTAGTATTCTCAATAATACCTTCTTTCAGATGCTAGTCTTTCATGTGGAAGCTCATCCTAACATAACATGGTACGAACAGTGCATTACTTACAATGTACTGCCATCATACACTCACGAAGTCCTTTATTCAGTCTTTGGAATGGTGATGATGTATACATTCCCATTGGTAGTCATCATATTCAGCTATGCCTCAATCCTCATTGAAATTTACAAACGAACACGAACAAATATGGGAGGTAAATACAATTTATTTCTATTTTCGACATAATAAACGCTACACATAATTTTTGCATTTCAGCAGATAGGATACGCAGATCCAGTCTGGGATTTCTTGGACGTGCAAAAATCAGGACTCTAAAGATGACTATTATCATTGTATTGGTTTTCTTTGTCTGTTGGACTCCTTATTATGTCATGATGTTGTGGTAAGTAGACTAATAATTTTGAATAAAATTTTAATTGATGTGCGAAACTTAGTTTGAAAGTTCACCAGTTAGAATATACTTTTGATGTCTTTAATGTAAAGACTGATTACTTTACTAACTAATTATCCAGAGTAATATTTTACACAAATGCGACGATATTACAAAATTATTTTGTAAATTTCGCTAAGTAAAGTTTTCTTTTATAATTTTAATGAATATGAATTTTTGTTTAATACAACAAAATATAAATATAAACTTTTGTAGTTTGATGGTCTTTGGTAATAAATTGCATTTTTTGTAAAAACACTTATAGAGTCTTATTTAAATCTTTCTTGGCTAATTAGAATGCGAAAGATGGCGTCTGCTTTTCACCTCGGGAACCTGGGTTCGATTTCCGGTTGAGGAGGTGAAAGACTAAGCCAGAGAAGGTGGAAGAGCTGGTCTCCTTAGGATTTAAAATTTAATTGGGTGGCAATAATCCGCAAGATTGGAAAAGCCATAATAATAAAAAATAGCTAATTAGTATATCACCATCAAATATTTCCGAAATATAAAGTAATACGGCAGTTTTTTGTGATTATATGATTACAAGATAGCATAAAAATACATGTTTAATACAATTTATGAAAATTTGTTTAAATAATGATTTGCGTAGGATTTGCGTAATTAAATGGATGTAAAATTAATAGCTAAATGTCATTGGGAAAATTGTAAGTGACAAATCAGGATGCAAATATGTGTATATCCTGTTTGAAGGATATTCATATCAAATAACTCCCACGAGAGGTCTGCTACAACGAATCCCACACTCATCCCCGAAAATTGAAACGGTTTTATGTAAACAATATCACTATCGCCAGGATTTGAATAAATTACTAGCTAGAGAGTGAGTGGTGGTGAGAATGATGACCAGAATAGAAACTCCCATTCACCGCAGCACGAAACAATCAGTCGATGCTGTATTGCATTAAAACCGAGTATTCCAGGCAATGTCTTTTCCTTATTAACATGTCACGTTTATGTTAATTGTGATGGGAATTAAATATTTAAGTGCTCTGAGAGAATTTTGGTTTCCTGAAATAGGACAGTCCGAACCTCGGTTTGATGCTGGAGAGGCTAGTAGATTGGTTATCCGAAACTGTCAAGGTGACGAATTTAAGTAGGGAATCAGTTTATCACTTCATGCAATACAAAATGGATGAACGACATATGTCGTCTCCTAATGGGGTACAAATAATACCAGAAGAGAATTAATTTATTCAGACAATGAGAATGATGAGAAGTAGTCCACATAACTTTAGTTTCGCAATATATTTCACATTATAATGTTATCTTGCGTGAATAAAATAAAGTGAATTTATTAATAATATACAATAAAATAATCTGTTACAACATCTTAATAGAGTATTGTTGAGTGTGGTGACGAAGTGTTTAAGATTCATTATGTTGAAAAACTGCACTATAACACTTTCTTTTTGTTTTTAGGTAAAACGTTTTCGGCATGTTGCCTTCTTTAGTATGAGAGTAATTTGTGATTGCTTCCGATTTTCTAAATTAGTTCTATTGAGTGGAGGGTGGTCGGCTGTTTCTTCTACCGAGGATGGATATTTTAGGAATTATGTGATTAGATTTCTTAAACCTCTGCGACCAATCACATAATCCCTAAAATACCCATTTTCGATAAAAGAAACAGCCGACCACCCTTCACTCAATAATACTAACTTAAACATTATATAAATCGCCAACTTCCACAATTTCAATCATACTGAAGAAGGCAACATGCCGAAAACGTTTTATAAATCAATTTTAAGTAAGTGTTATAGTGCAGTTTTTCAACATAATGAATTTATTAAGAAACAAATTGAATTCAATCGATAGTACTCTTGCATTGATTAATAATAAATTAATATAACACACAGCGAATGTAAATTCAATGAACCAATTGCAGTTAATTAGAGATTTCGTATTATTTAACTCACTGAACTACAAAATACTTTAATTAATACTTAATTTATTAATTTTATTAATCATCAACAACTGCACGATATAAAGTAAATACCATTTATGTATAATGTATACCTTTATAATTATAATATGCAACAAAATTTAAACAATTATTCAATATAAAATAAAGAAAAATGTATTGTATGCAATCAACTTTTTTAACTGAGTAATTCCTATATTTTTGTTGCTCAAATAAAACTCACTAGAACTCTATAGATTTAATAGAATTTACGAAAACAAAGACTTTATTGATTAAATTCTTTTAATATTTAATTATCTACAAGCCTCGCACCGTAGCACATTGCCGTCTGACTGTAGCAGTGACAGCGAGGTGCATATTCTAGGGCGACGGGTTGTTCAAATCCTGCTGGAGGTATATTCAATATAAAATATACTTCTACAAATTTCATTCTTAATAATTGCTCATAACTCTGTTTGGTAATTGATGCATCTGGCATGGTTGCAGTATGCTTCAA
This sequence comes from Diploeciton nevermanni, assembly GCA_027575565.1. Taxonomy (NCBI): domain Eukaryota; kingdom Metazoa; phylum Arthropoda; class Insecta; order Coleoptera; family Staphylinidae; genus Diploeciton; species Diploeciton nevermanni. The sequence continues at coordinate 2,379,640 of JAODIE010000012.1, forward strand.
AAACAACAATTATCTACATACTTCGTCTTGTCCAGAAGGCTTAAAATCAATTATTTCAAAGACAATTTTTAAAACAAATCATATATAAAATATTATGTTCACTTTAATCTACTTAAATGCAGGCATTGCAGGCAACATTTAATATTGCGTTGTTGGTTGCACAATAATATTATGTAACTTCGTAATCAGAAATATCTCACTAAATAACAAAGACTGATTAACTAACTATTTACTTTATTAGTAATATTGCTAAACAATTTTGCCAAGATTTCTTATAATCTGTTTCTTGATTTAGAAATACAAAAAGGATATTGTTATAAATATAGGTTTAAGTTTAGTAATGAATTTTTCTATCGTAATCAATTTTCTCGTTTAAGGTACTGGTATGACCGTGATACCGCAGTCCATGTAGATCAACGCATCCAACGGGGATTGTTCCTCTTTGCATGCACCAACTCCTGCATGAACCCCATCGTCTACGGCGCCTTCAACATCCGCGCCCGCCGCGCAGGCACCCAGGTGAGGCCGCGCTTGCATACGGTTAATTCCAGACAGAGCGGCATGCTGGTAGCCACCGTCGGTCCTAACACACTCACCACCCTCAACAACCTCCAGTCTTCCACAGACGCTGAGCGCCGCCTTCCCACGCTGGAGATCTCTCTCAAGAATTTGGAATAAACTGCTATTATAACTTATTCACTTCCTAACCCATAACTATTCCAGTGTCATTTTACAGCTGATTAATTTGATTTTAATTTTGTAGCATAGATTGAGTATAATTAAATAAATTGTTTTTATTTTAACACTCGTTTGGTTTGATTCACGAGTTGCGAGCCATTGTCAGCGTGTCACATTCGCACATTTTTCGTATGCTTTCAGACCAACTCACAGAAGACAGGTATTGCATTATTGGGCGATGCAGAAAGAAAGTCTTTTCGCTTTGCAAATGGGACTCATCGGTCGGCATCGATGATGAGCAGCTGCCGCCAGCAGCGATTCGATGGGCATGGAGGAAGTGTGACAAGTGTGCACATCAAAACTAGCGCAGAGAGAAATAATAGTGAGGGTTTCGGAAGCCGCAGCGTTTCATACTACCACACGCGGCCGCCTCCAAGCGGTAGCAATCGACGACACTTCAATCACATTCGATTTTGCAGAGAGAATTCCAGCATTGACAACGCATCGACAGATACTTTTCTGTAAACGGTATAAAGAAATCAATTTAACTTTAACCTATTTCAATCTTTTTGCTGCAAGAAAATCCATTTAAATGCTGTCATAATACTGAAGAGATATGAGAACAAGTTGTTTGATTTGGAAGAAAATAAACTCAAACATATAGATATGTTAATATAAATTTACTTTAACTCGTACTTATTATTTATTTGCAGAACGTTTTCGGTTTGTTGCCTTCTTCAGTGGGAAATTAAGCTGAACTCTGTTAATACATTTTTCTGTTGGTCAATCGAATGATTGGAGTGGAATCAAAATATCTTCAATTTAACAAACAAAACATTTCATATAAACCGACTACAATATTCAGAAAATAACCAATAAATTCCAAAAACTAAACTGTAAATAGCATTAACAACTCAGTAAATCTTTCAAACATCCCAAAATCCAGCAGCATATACAATTCAACTTACAACTTCTGTCTATCTATTTACATCGAAGAAGCTGGCAGAAATTTTCAAACTAGATACAAAAAACACATGCACGTCTCTAAAAATTGCCACATCTATTATTTATAATTTGTAAACCATTTAATTAAAATCAATACTACGTTACTACATTACTACAATATTAAAATCGGGCAATAAACATTTCGAAATAGAGAAAAATGGCCAAGTTTATAAACACAAACTGAAAAATACAACTCTTCACTCACTCTTCCAAGTAATACTCAAATCTCTACGTCTAATAAGATAATTCTTTAATTCTGAAAATACCCCCCCCCCATAAAAAACAACCAACCCAACCTTTCCAATGACCAAAAAAATATGTATTAACAAATAAAGTGCAACATTATTTCATACTGAAGAAAGCAGTTAACCGCAAATCTACAAATAAATAATAAGTAAGTGTTAAACAACAATAACAACATAACCACACTTTGTGGTTATTATAAATTATTATTTCTACATAATCAAGAATATCTAAAAAATATATTTTTTTTACTTAATATTAATTCATAAATTCTAATTTAATACATATTTGTAGCAATTGATTAGTAGTTGAAGATACTTCTTAACATCGCTATTGAATTTAGTAAAATATCAAGAATTGTTTATGTCAATTCTGTTTAATTCATCTCTTGTTCATTAATTAATTTCTTAAACATACCCTTCATAATGAATTAAATTTTTATATTTATTTCTAGGGCCATCAACTGGTCTGCACAATCAATCAACGTTTCAATCTCGCTGTATACAAATTCAGTTGACAAAACAAGGATAGAAAAGTGATACGATAATAAATGCGTAAAAACAAAGTGATATAAGTACATTGTTAAATTATATGTTGCGGAGAAAAAAAAAACACATTTGGATTTGAAGGTGTTTTCAAAGGTTACCACTTATATTTAAGGTTTCATTGAATATGATTAGACATGCTAATAAGTAAATGTATTTCAAATATCAATGTACTAAACAAAGTACGATATAAATAATTGAGAATCAAGATTTAAGATACAAAATATCAATATTAACTACAAATGGAAAAATATTTTGCCTGTTTCTATGACATTCATTATTTATATAATAAACAATGTGTACATTTAAAGTTTATTTTAAAACATTTGATTATCGTATAGAACCTTTCCAAAGTATTTACCATTATCAAAAAAGTTTATTTCGCAATATCATTAGAAATATAAAAATAGTTTCTTTAAAAAATGCAGAAACATGTGGAAATCAAAGAAAAATTTTATGGATATCGTTAAGTGTGCCCACGAAGTGTTTAATATTTATTATCTAGATGAAACTTAACTATAACACTTACTTCATATTGATTTGTATATATCGAAGATAGTGCAGATAGAAGTAAGCGTTGTAGTTTTGTTTTATGCACGTGATGAAAAATTTTATTCCCTCATTTGCAAACAGTAGCGTCATCTCTCAAACAATCCACCAAGTATATATTCTATAAAATCAGCTGTTTTCTTAACGGTCGGCATGGAGTTTACCGCGAGATGTACGATTACAAAAAACAACAAAAACGTGAAAGAACTAGCACAACGTGTGATTTTCAGTGATGATAAACTTACAAACTATGGCGATGCAATTAAAAAATTACAGGCCGAGGTAAATCAAGCATTGACTGACATTGTGAACCAGGAAAATTCATCGAGTACAGGTTAGCAATTTAGTATTTAAATGAACCATAACAAAAGGAACGAGTAATTTATAAAAGGCATATCCGTAAAAAACGGGAAAAACTCACATCATACAAAATACAACACATTTTTGTCTCCTACCAAGTGTCTTCTACTTTATTATTTTATAATTATAATTATAGTTTATTATTTCTACACATAGATGGCAGATTATGACAAATATCTTAATCATTTTAAAGCATATACAAATAAGTTCTAATAATATTAATTTGTTTCATAAATAGAAACTGAAGTTAATAGCAAGAGATTGGGTGGCCAAGGAGATATTGGTACAGACGATGATGATGGAGAAGCTGATGAAGAAGGAATTGAATCTTCAAAAAGTCCAAAACATAAACTATCCCTAAACTTAGGGGAATCTGACGAAGTGGAGTCACCAACAAAGAAAATAAAAGAAGCATAAGTACAAAAAAAAATTCTAAACAAGGTCACTCCTTGAGATGTCTTAAGTTTCGGAAAATGACTCATTATTGAGGCACTCGACGGATTTCTCCCACCTTCATCCCCACTACACCAATTTTATCATCAAGTTCCAACATGCAAAAGCCGCCTGCACGTTTTATCTTGGGCAACAAGTTCAAACGTGTTCCAAACTTGCAGTTCTTTCGTTTCCTTGAACTAGAACCCTTACAGATTTCGCAGTATCTACCAATTGGAACCAACAAAATTCAGTGCGTTTATTTCACATTTTACTCCGGAAAAAGTTAGTTCGATTCCAGATTCAAACATGTTTAATCCATGTTGAAAACCATCGTAAAACGTGCTCATCGTGTACAGTTACATTATTTAAACTCAAGATGTATTCTGTGAAAAACTTCAGTAAAGTTGTTTATACTCGCGTATCGCTTGGTTTGGTGCATCTCAAGTGTACTATTACAATATTTATATTAATATGGACCTTCTAAGGATTCCTAGAAGAAGGCGTCGAGGGGAGAATAGGGAAAATAGTTCCAAGGGGTGGAAGGTAGTTAGAGTTAGCCAGTGCTTTTTACAGCGACGGTGGGACGGAGAAATTGAGTGGAGTTGCCAAGTTCAAACCATGGTTAATAATAAAAGGTAACGTGTGTTTATTTTTTCTGTGATTAGTAAGTAAGCGTGAACATTGTAATGGAATAGAATATTGTTGAGTGAAATGCAAGAAATTCATGTGTTCATCAAATTCCTAAAACTTGGAAGTTAAAACAAACATTTCTGAAAACAAAAAAATAATATTGGTGAAGGAACAGACTCAGAATAATCTGTGCCTATGTATATAGAAAAATGCAGTTAAAATTAGTTATACGTTACAAGTTTTTCCAATTTCTGGAAATTGTGCAAGTTTTTCTTCAGTGTTTGGTTGTATATAGAGTTGCCTATAGTGAATACAACATTGTAAAAATCGATTTCTCCTTTCGTTCATTCTCGCCTCTTCGCGATCGTCACGCGTAGCTAAAATATCCACACAAACAAAGAAGCCATCTCCCCCGGTATGATTCTTCTCCAGACAGTACCATTCGCACCAGGCAGGTGGGCTCGGTGCAGATGTTAGAGCTGCGTGATTCTTGACAGTATATCTCCCAACAAAAATAAGCAACAAACTATCAAGCTTGAAAGGCAAGGCATAATCATTGCACTTATCTGTGTTTTGCGTACAAGTTACAATCAAGTGCGTACGTGCGTAGCAAAACGCAATGCGGCGTAGTGATCCTCATGCGCGCAGTAGCAGTCAGTAGCGGGGCGCCATTGTGCCGCCTACCTGCACGTTTCCGGAAATCGCATCGCATAACAAGAACTCACCAAGGGCTTCAGCCTTCAATCCATAATCGTCGTTGTGGTTGGCCTGGAATTCGCGGATTGATTACCAGTGTGGTTGGTGCGGCAGTGCGGTGAATAGCACTATAATCAGTCAGACGACAGGATAACAACAACAAAACGGTCGTCGACTGAGTGCTTTTACCACAGTCGTTGTTGAGGCAACGAGCAATCCGCATTCAGCTGGCCGCATTGAAACAGCTAGTGCTTAATTATTCAACGCTGCTCGTTTGCACTCCGCTGTCGCATATTCGACAACTGACAATAACAATATGCCATCTGTGCGTAAACAAGGAGTCGTCGACGTCGCGCGCGCCGCGACAAGAATTATCATCGGTGAATAACACCCGAACCTTGTGTGTTTATGCGTAATTTATTAATATCCACGTAATCGCAATTGATAGAGGCTTCTTTGACGGGAGACAACGCCGTGGAAGAAATCTGTGAGAGAAGCTTGCTAGTGTGAGTGTATCATCGTGTGAGGGTTGTGCGCTGGTGGAAGTACTTGGGCAACGGGGGCTGCTTAGTTTATAGGCTTGAAAAACGTTGTCAAACACGGCTTCAAATATGGTAAAACGGTAAGTAAAGAATACTGACTTTAAAACTTTAAGAAAGTTGTTTAAATGACGGTGGATGAAGAATGTTTGATAAAAAATGACAAGGTAGAGTTCAAATTTGTTTATCTAGAGTTCATACAAAGGTAAATTTGGTCACGGAATCATTGCTTCCCTAAAAAGTCGATATTTTTTGTTCAACACCTTGTTTTTGTGGAATGTTTGTATTGACGTCTAGTATTCCATTTCGAATTGACTGTTATTTGTCCTGGTAAATTCTAGTGAACATTTTGTTTGTTATTCAACAGGGGTAGTATTAATTTACTTCATCGCTATTATAAAACTACAATAGCATTTTATTAAGCATGTTTTACTTATTCCAGTGGATGACAATTGAAACGCAAACATGTTAGAACACGTTGCCAATTCTCTGAAACCCCTAGCGTTGAATTCATCTGGTTAGATACTTGTTAAATTACAAACAGCACGACTTCAATTCTAGGGCTTAAATACCAAACCCAGTCTGCTTAAGCCGACTTAACTTTACTTCAAGTCTGGATATTCCTTGAATGAAAAACCAAAACTATAAGAGGTTATTGTTGGTTATTGCACACATTGGAGATCCCAGTAGTGAAGGGCCGATGGTCAAACTCTTCAGGCGTTTATAACGTCTGTCGTTTTCCTCCAGTTGGTTGTTATTACGTGTGTTTTGCACGCATCGCATTCTCGAAACGATAATCGATTGTTTCGGTCAGTCAGAGCTGAAGCGAAGCGAAACAGAAGTGCTTTTGCACACAAAACGCACCAGAAGCTGCTCTTCAGCGACGATCAGAGCGGAATATCAACCATACTGAGTTGTTCAGAATTGCGTGTTGCTATGCCTACCGTCGCGCGAATACTTCATATCATCTGGTGTATGAGGCGAATCTCATGTGCTAATCAGGGAAATTTGTAAATGAAGAGGTAGAAGGCAGGGTGAATGACATTTAGAAGTGGGATTCAGTACAGGGGAAGAAAGAATAAGTCAGGATAATGAATGGATAATGATCATTCCTTTTGAATTTTAGGCTTAGTAGTGATTTAATTCTTTCCTTAATATCTGAGGAAAATCAACAATTCAACTCTTGTTTCCGTTTGAACAATTCCTTCTACTGAATTATATCATTCCGTGCATGTCTCCAATAAATTTCTTGCTTTTAACCTACATCGCATATATTTCAATGCCGTTAGAAAGGAAATTAAGATTCGCATCATTATAATTTAATTACGATCGTTATTGTTCATCAACCTGCGTTGATTGCACCGATTTATATGGTAGGTCAGGGACGTTATCTACGATATGCGCTTCTTCCACTTTGGCTCCTATTCAAATTGATAAAAATTGTTCCAATCTCTGAGCTGACAGATGGTCTCGCATAATAACTAGATATATATTTCTTGACTTGATAGCGCGAAAGAAAAATGCATAGAAATAGGCTTTAATTCGTGGCTCTAACGTGAACGTAGCGTTGTCAGACCACTGAGGGTGAGATCCTAACAGGTCGAGGCTTGAATAAAAATGAAAAATGGATGCCAGCCAATTTTATAGCAGAACTTCTTGTAGAGCGAATTGGGCCAAGTTTGAACGCGATGGACGATAAGATATTACGTCCAGGTCAAATTTGTACCACAAAAACTCCAGTTTTGTTACGGTACGAATATTTTTCATATTGATCAGTTTAAAAGTTTGTTGCGTTTTGTATGCATAATCATCTCTTATTAGACTTATTTACACATCGTCGTTTTTCAAATGTTTGCGCAACGAAAATCCAACCTGAATGCCCTGACACTTTGGAAAATCAATTCCTGCACGTGAACGTTTAACCTTTCCAACAGTACTTTTCATTGGGGAATAGTCAATAGTGCGCAAACAAATTGGACAGCTAAAATAGCAATTATTATGTTTGCGTTATTTTCATCGATTATTTATATTTACGTTATACAATTATAAATGCGCCTTTCGTACTAAATTTATTAATTTTAAACCTTTTCTAGCATATAAAATTCCACTAAAGAATTATCAGACAGAACTTTTCCTATCCATGTACTTTATATATTGGATTCTGTTGTTAAAGAACAGTTAATCAATGTTTCCAAGGTTAATCTAGTAATAAGTTACTTTTTGTTTTTTATTGAATGCAAGTATTATAGTTTTCACGAAGCACTTATGTTTTTAAAATGTTTACACTTGAATAAATTGTTATGTTTGGGTATTTTTGGAGCGTACTGCAACCAACCAACTGGATACCGACATCGTACTTGATTTCTGTTTCATTATATGCGAATTGGGACTGAATTCTCTGGGAATATCTATTATATTGAATATACCCTCAAGATTAGAAAGAAGTCGTGTTCTCAGAATATGCACGACGACCCATCACGGAGGAATTCTTTTTATTTGACATGTGTTTGATGTTTTTTTTTTATTAAAATATAATAATAAAATTGTCATTGGATTGGGTTTTCTGAACGTTTTCGCAAAATTTACTTGCGCAAACATATAACTAAAGGTGAAATATTGTTTGAAATTACTATTTGCAAAAAATAACTTACTGAAGCAATTAAAATTACATTTTAGGTGAGATATTTAATATCAATTAAAAATTCCCTAAGAATTACTTCCGGTGTAGGTTTGAGTAGTAAATAATTTTACATATCGCTTTTATTAGATTTAACTTTCAACAATTACAATTTTAGAAATTAGTTTGGACCAAATGGTACATAAGTCAAGGGTTTCCTACACATGAAATTGCACTGTATTACCACAGCCAGATTGACTGTATCCATGTACAGTTATGCCTCTTCCGGTCATAGCCATCTAACTCTTCCAACTTCTCGCATGCCCAACGCCGAGCCCACATTTATACCAAGCACACAATGCGTTTACAGTGCAAGCGCAATTAGTTTTGCACTTACGTAACACCATAAATTATTGTGCAGCTTCTTGCCATCCATCTACACACATCCTCACCATTCACCTCCACCTACATCAGTTCAAAACTCCACAAAAAGTAATCGCTTCAAGTGAGTATCGTTTTTAAAGTGCACCGTATACTCATGCTTGTCATTTTCTTACTTTCTAATTATTTAGTTTTTTTTTTTTTCATTTTTTATTAACATGTTTATATTTGTTAGTATGTCTATAAGGAATAGTTTTTCTTTGCTTGGGCGTCATCCTGTGTATGTAAACTAAGTTTGTGGTACACCCGCTATACCGTTATTTATGCACAGCGTGAATAAATAGGTGCATCATGAGTACACACGTGTAAACTCTTTTATTGTCTATCAGCTGGGCATACGTTATGAATATAGTAATATGAATAAAATTAACATGATGATTAAGTCTAGTTAGTAATCACTTTTTCTAGGACGAGTTTATTATATTCAACACTTGAATATTTATAGCGGTGGGTGGCATTAACTAATTATAGCATCTATAATTTTCTAAAAAATCAACGAAGAATAATGAATGAACTTAATTACAAGTTATAAGAAGATTTCTAAAGCTGTTTATATACCTTGAAAGAAGCATATTTCAAGAGCGTTATGTTCCTATAAGTCGTGCATCTAAGACCAACAATTAGAAAAAAAAAACTTTTATTACTAGGGACTTAGTTAAGCTACAGCTCTGCTTTATGCACTGTTTTTATGCTCATGTTACAATATTGAAGACTCTCTAATATGTAAATGGTTTTATAAAAGTGATTGTTGATAGTTCTAGCCCGGACTTTGTTTTACAGATTCATGTACTAGAAATCACCTAAATTTCAAATCTACATGTCTCTAACTGATCGCCATTTGGGGATAGAGTTCCTTCGAATATTCAGGGATATATAGGGATATGTTATCTAGTATATCAAATTATATTTCAATTTTTGTTGATGTAAAATGGTACGTATTTAGATAAATTCGTTTATAATCAGAGTATCTTTGAGTATGGTTAGGAAGTTTTTGCTATATATTATATGGATAAAACTTAATTGTAAAACTTACTAAATATTTATTTATTTAACGGGTTCGGTTTGCTACAAATTTTAAATTGTTATTGTTTTAAATGTTGAACCTTTTGCATTAAGTGCATCACTGAGTTCTATTACTGAACACAAAGACAATGTGATGAAATTAAAACCCCCGCGTTTTAATTTTAAACACTAAAACGCTTTATTATAGCTATTATGTGCAGCAAAAGAGGACACGAGGAGAGAGACCATAGTGAATAGAATAAGAAGAATGAATTTAAGGCAAAACACGCTTATTGGTATTTTTAAATTAAACAAATTGCAAAATGGGATGGGATAAGGCAAGTTTGTTTGATAGAAGGCTTTTCTTGGTAGATATATTTCTGTGTTACGCACACATCTAATTAGATGTGGTTATAGCAATCAATATCAATTATTAATTACAAGTTCCAGTAACTAATGACCCATTTCTCGTAAAACAATTTGTTACAAATAACGATATTTTGGATCAATAACATAGTCTACGTTATTGATTTTTGTATAGGAAATGTGAAGTAAATAATAATTATATTATTTCTATATAATTGGTTTTCTCGTTTCGTGAAATTAATTTTTAATTAAAATTAGATAAGTTCAAAATATTATTCAATTTTAGGTAAAAGTTAACAGTTTTTATATTTTTCCTATTTCTTTACGTAGTAAAAGGCAATTTTTATTGTATATATATATTCGTATATTTGCAATTACACAAGTATAATTCTCTGTTTGAAATCTAGATGATCCTTGAATGTTACGGATGTTTTTACATATTGCTATCTATTACCGCAATTTATACAATATTAAAATGTCATTGCAATGTATACATTCGCCTAGTGCACAATATGTACACACTGCATTTCCACACTTTTTAAGAAACATAATAAGTTTAAATGTGCACGCTCGGATACGTTTGTGTGCCAGTTAGCAAACTGACATCATCAAAACTTGAGGCATATTCCGTGACCGATAGTTGCGGCAACTAATCATAATTTCATAAAAAATATTCTATTATATTGAATAATGGTAAGCTATGGTAAACAATTTCTTCCAGAGTTTAAATAAACGTAATCATGACTTATTAACTGTAATTATAGAAATAAAAATGTAACATTTTTCTTATTGTAGTGTGACTTGACTCTAATAACTAATTTACAAGAATAATTATATCTCTTTACTCTTGGATTGTAAATAACATTGTGAATAACAATCATAAATAAAGCCATATCAATTAGAAGTCGAGTTGGTGAAAACAATTCCTAACAATTTTCACAGACTAAACTAATATTTAAAGTGTTCGCACGTGTAAAAAATATTTGTAATCTTGGTTTAAAGGAAATTGTTTTTTATTAGGTTTACTTTTTAAAATTGCTAGACTAAACACTGATTAATTCATGTTAATGTTATTTTTTAGTGCTGTTAATAACAATAAACAAATTGAGCACATGAGAACATGTTTCCTACCTTTAGTGGTCGAGGCTATTCGTCTTCGTAATGCTCATTTATTTTGAATTTAAATGAAAACAAAAATCTAAACTGTTTTGGGATTCGCCATCACCCCTTAAAACAGCCGCTTGCAATCAGAAATCCGATTTAAGTAGTACTTAAACAGTAAAAAGAAACTAGATCGAGGGGAAAAATGAAAGACTAACATTAGGCGCCTGTCAGTATACTGGTCCAACGTCTTTCTACGTCTACTGCAACCACCTCAACATTTACTGCTCTTCGTTATTTTTCAGATCGTGTTTGTGTCTTATTTTCTTGTGGATGATGTTATTCTTTTCTTCCACATAAATCGCGGAAAGTTTCCATTTAAAAGTTTCTTATCTTTGGGGCTTTTGAAGATAAACGCATCTCATTGTGGGGGAATTTGGAGACGTTTTCCAGTCGTTCTATGTTGTCTTAAAGTGAAAAAACGCACGTAAATAGTAAATATCTTCATAGTAAATTCCGGAAATCTGTCTAATGTAAACGGAATCTTTGGTTCAGATACTAATCAACACCTCCAGAAGCTGCAGACTGGGGAGAAGACCCTAAGGAAGAAACTGTTTTTTCGGGTTGAACTGTTTGTGTTATTATTTTACTGTTCCGTTAGGAAGCTAAAAAGTCAAGAAATAGTGCCTCACGGGAGGCATTCACGAAAACAAACTTAAAATGAAGAAGCTCATGCATTAAACAGTTGAATGCAATAAATTTTGTAATGAAATTTACAACCATACTTTGTCTGGGACAGTTAAGATTAGTTTAATTTTCAATCTGTAGTAAAAAAGACCACTAACCACACACGATGGGAACATAAATTAACCGCAGATCACGTCCGCTTCTCATTTTACGCGCCTGGGGCCTTGTTAATGTTAGTTTTATATTCCATGAATAGATAGATATCAGTAACATTAATATTCATAACAAACTAATGACTTATGTGCTTTAGACAAATCAACAAAATTTCTTGTAACTCGTCTAGCTGAGTGTTTTGTCATCAATATTCATTATAACATTGAGAACGGCACGTGTGCGAAAATAAAGAATGTTACACATTTCCTAGATAAGTTATCAATATGCAAAATTTGGTCGAAAAGGGAATAGAAACAAGAAAAAAAATCTTAGTTTATTTTTTGTTTACCAAGGTTTACTAAAAACTCTCAAAAATAATAACGTAAGAATAAATTTAAAAACATTATACGAAATTGTAAGGTATTTAAGGTGCATTAGTTTTTTTTGTCAATGATTACTTAATGACGATGCAATTATTTCTATACTGCATGATGCAAGGAATAATTACTTATGTTGACATACAACCCTAACGACAAAGCTATTAAATTTCTTAACAGAAATTAAATTTTGTTTTATACTTATATACTATGGACATGCAAGCGAACGGTTACGACAAAAATATTACAAAAGATCAGCACAAAAGAACTAATAGTAATGGCATATAATGAATACTCGTTTTTTCCTGGCGTAATGGACGTTTGTCTTAATACGAGTGTCTCTAAAAGACATCTACACTGGTATATTTTTCCGTCTTTTCACATTACAGATGCACTTCGCATGACAATAATATACTTGCTATGGTCTGTGAATGTTGATGGTATTGGCTTCTCAACTGTTGGCAGTCTTCGGAAGCACTAGCAATGCGGGCATTTTAGTTCATTCCGTTGTTGACTGTCATATTTCTGTCTGGAAACTAGTGGGCAAATTGCTGTCATTGCTGGTTTCATTTAACGTTATTACGTCTTCATAACTCTCCAGAAGTAAATATAAACTTAATTTTATTTGGCATTTGTCTTCTTTTTGTGCAGCTTTAAATTCTCATTGATTTTTCACGAATAGTCCTGAATCTACGCCGATATGAGTTAGGTTGAATGACTTCTCCGTTTTCCGCTGTTTGCCTCTTTCTTCCTTTACCGAACAATTTCCTTCTCTCTTGGTGTGTTCGCTCATGAAACAATTCGTGTTTCATAAAATGTCAGCATGCGTGCCGCAGTCAATATTACTTTTAATGAACTGTAAGCGGTGCTAAAGCAGACCTGAGCAAACTTGGGTTCAGGCTCACGCAAAGGGTGACTCGATGGTTAAACTCTTGCCGAGGCTTTCTATTTATGAAAGTCTTTTGTTTACCCTCTAAACCGAATCAAAGCCTAGCGAGAAGATTGCTGTCGACGCTTGCTTTATTATGAAAGCGACACTGTGGGAATGCGGAAGCTCATGGATGAAGGACAAAGGGTGATGGCAGGAAGGAAGGTTCTGGTGTCAATTTGCAACTGAACGTTGAGTGAGGGAGGGTGGAATATGGATTGAATGGAGGATATTTGAAAAACGGGTGCATTATTAATGTTTGCGCACGATTCTGGCTTGATCACCAATTTTCGTGGTAGTTGTCATCAATTCAGAGGGTGAATACTAACGGATATGGTACCATGAAAGGTTTATCTATTATAAAGTGTTGGGGGTTGATGGAAATTCATTTTTCTAATGTTTTGGGAAATATGAGTTTTTTAGGGATGAAACATTTTAAAAAGGTTATATATGTAATTTTTATTCAGTGTTGATAATACATTTGTAATATGTCTTTTAGGGATATGCGCAATTTTTTACATTTGGAATTAATTGATTTTAAACTGGGATCAATTTGCTTAAAATCACTTGACGCTCGAACATGACCTGGATTATTCCGACCATCGTAAAATGAAAGTGATACGCATCGTTTCTCTAATCTCCGAGGCATAGTAGAACTTTTAATTTGTTTTCCAGTTGTAGATTTGCTCGTAGTAATCTGCGAACTGGCAAACTTTTAGCTATCGACGCTTGATGTTAGATCGGGAATTAAGTTTTAATCAACGCGAATCGAAGCATAAAACAATTACTGCTTCATTGGCGTCATTCTTTTGTACGCATATATGTATGTACCACATATATGACCACTCGGGTATCTACTAAGGGGTATCGTATTACTCAATCATTGCTCGCCGCGCGCAGTCGAATGATTCAATCGCGTAATTCAGTCAAAATCGAGTTTTTGATTTAAAAAATTTCTATCTCAAAATCTAATCTAAATTATGAAAGAAACTTGGAATACTGGAATATATATATATATATATATATATATATATATATATATATATATATGTATATATATTCCAGTATTCCAAGTTTCTTCTATATATATATATATATATATATATATATATATATATATATGTATATATATATGTTTCACTTGATTAAGTATGAGTTGTCCAATACTACACTAGTATTGGTACACTAGTATTATTCATATTTCTTCAGTATCTATTCAGAAATTGTTAATAAATACAAATAATAATTACAGAAGTTATGGGACAATATATCAAATTGCAACCGAAATTTGGCAATCACTAAAATTGAATGATCGATCGCTCGAAAATTTTTAGAGTCGAGTGCCGCTAATACTGATTTCATCGAAAATTTGCTATTCCTCAGTGTTATAGCAAAAGTAATTGTTCTACACATATATAAAGTTTGTGCAGTCTGGTAATGGATTTATTGATACTAAATGAGCAAATAATGACGAGTTTATTGGCAGAAGTGGTGCAGTATTGAAAATCGATTTGGTGTGGAACATGTGACATACAATTTTACTTAGAAGCTAGTAAAAACGAATTGTTGATTTGTATGGTGGATATCTTTTTTTCTGTCTTGAAGTATTTAATTAAATTTATTTATTCGTAAATAACCATGAATATCTCATTAGCTTTTTTGTTATTCTTTAAAATGAGTTTGAATATAGACGCAGACTGAAAGATTTGTTACTTTCGAGAATTAATAAATGCAATGTGAAAAACAAAAGGGCAACGTTTTAAGCAGAAAACTGATTAAAATCAAATGAATAAATTGCCAAATTGACATTAATAAATTTAAATATTTTGTGAAAAATGCTTATATTCTATTTTCTACTTATAATTGCTTACTTTTACTGTGAATCGAAACGCTGATTCACTATCTAAACTAAACACAACTCGATTAAAACATTGTTTAAACTGTGTATTTATGTATTTTGATGTTTATGAATAATTGTTCTACTTTATCAAACCATTAATAATTTCTCCTAAAATAGGTAAAAATCAAGTTCAGATACTGCTTTAATATCATAAACCTTCCGGTACTCACGAACTTTAAATAAGTACACTCTTGTCATTAATGGCTGCTAGAAATGAGCAGCATGCGATGATGTTCTTTATCGAGGTTCTTAGTAAGATACAGTGTATATAGTCGTTCGAGTTCGTATTAAATACCAGCATTCCTGCTTCATTTAATGAATAATAAGAGTACGTTTGGAGAAGTACTCGTTACTGGTCACGTTCTATCATATTTATGTTGTTCGGATTGTTAGTTTGATGCTATTTATCATAGAAAAACACTTAATGATAGGCTTACGTACTAGGAACTGGTACCACGATATTATCGTCTTTATCAAAGCTAGAATACCATATTGGGATTCCTTTCCTTTGCTATATTTATATCGCCAGCATATTTGGCATTTCCTACGTTTGCATACCTCTGATACCTCAAATCAATTACTGTATATCATTTCAGTGTTTGTTTCTGATTAGATATTGTGCGCACCTATTATTTGGCCTCTTGTAATATTCATACCTTTCGAAGTCCGTCACGTGCATTCATACAGTAGCTATGACGCGGGTTCTCCATACTTGTAAAAGTTATCGATTTTGTTTTTAGTATTTAAAGAGACTTGTGAAAAACGTCAAAGGCAAAGGCAAGCGGTTTTTTTCTTTATTGAATATATGTGGTAAATAATTATTATTATTTTTGATTTACTAGTAAAAGAGAAAATATTACTTTGGAATTTGTTTAGGCATTGATTAGGCTCAAATTTTGGTATTCAAATATGTAAACAGGAAGCATAAATGAATGACACTGGCTGTTTTTGGTGTATTTGTAATTACCGCCAATTATAAATTAGAGATCATTGTACAAGTTCTCAGTTGTCTAGTATTCTAATCCAATTTTCTGAAAACTGGAGGTAGCAAAGAAGATTGATATAGTTGTTAAACATCGCATATCTGAGGATAAAAAGGACGAACGAAACAAAAGCTCAACCAACGCACAAATGAAATGAGTAGAATATATCCGAACATATAATAAGCTGGAATCAAATAGGTCAGGTCACCTTGGCAACGCTGATAACAGCAACAACTGCATAAAACGTCGATAAATCAAGCGAGTTTTCGGCCACGCCAGACGAGTCTGCAGGAGAACATTCTGGAATCCTGGAGCATTGCATACGCTTACTATCTCAGTTGTACCTATTCCTATGCAACCACATTTTGCATGTGGTGATGCCACAAATAATACGGGAATAGACTCGATCCGTTGCGGAGTGAATCGATCGCGGTTTGTCTGGATGTGTGGCTATCATCTTTTCAGTTTTTATCGATGACATTAATAGAGTGCACAATGTTGCACATGTTTACAATCTTGTAGTACACGAAGTGTTAGATGTATGGTTGAAAATATATTTGAGCTGCAGGATTAAATATAGTTTTATTTTTTATGATAGTAAAAGTAATTAATGCAAATTGTATTCTTGGTTTTTGTTTCCGTAACTTTATTCTGGAAGTTTGTATCACTTTGTATATCTGTGGCCAAAGTCGTAAATAATTCCTAATAACCACATCGAATAGTAAACCACGCCCGCTATCAAAGAACGGGCGATCATTACGCGAACCCGAATGCATGATTATAATTTATTGCTAGGTCGATAGTTATCTATCATTTCTCTTCTTTACTTCTTCCTTCTAGTACGTTTCGTGGATATCCTATTCAGTTTCTTCCTGGTGCTTGCTTACGTCATGGATTACTACCAAACTATATCTTCTCAACTTCATTATTCTTTTACCTATAATCAGGTTGTAATTAATCTGCTGTGTCATTGTTGGAGTGCAATGTATTGGCATGAACTTGCAAACGAGTACAACAAGCGTGGTATGTAAATTTGCGAGTGAGACATTGTTAAATTGTTGCAGTTGAATACTTTGGATACGTGTTACCTAAAAAAAGCTTCCACAAAAATGTTATCCTTCCACATCAAGATTACAAATTCATGATACATTTTCAATATTTGCATTAGCATTGCAATAAACCACACTGTGCACAAAGAGTGCTTGTCAACAGTTCACTTCTAGATGTGAGTTGTTAACTTACTGCTAGATGCTAGTCATATTGGCGTTGGCCCATTTGCAGTCTATTAAAATGCGAAGGGTCAATAACCTTCAACTGTTTCAACGTATTCAGACACATCCAGCTCTGCGATACGAATGCTACGCATCACGAAAGATGAGTGCTTGCATAGAGACTCTTGTTGGATGAAAATGCTGCATCAATGTGAAGTAGAACTCACTAAATGGCTAAATTCGTTAACAAAACATCTCAGAGGACAGGCAGGCATTCAGTGCAAGTTCGTTTATTGATGGGAGTTATTATGAAAATAGGTGACACTTGAAAGCATATTTAAGTTGATATGAAGTGTCAAAATATCATTAAATTGGGATAGATGGTCAAATAGATACAGACGTTACGGTCTGCTTGGATGACAAAGTGTGAAGAATGGATTTATTGATTGTAATAGCACTGTGCTAGAGTCTCAACGAATTTATTTATGATCTCTACACGTAATGTTGGCTGACGTGCGCGACGACGGAATTGTGCAATTCCAGGTCATTTATATTTAATCTTAGGTTTTAATTTCTAGGCATTCATATTAGACCTCTGAATGTTACATGTGCAGTTACTCTGTCTAAACTGACGACTTGTGCAATATCTAGCGAGAAGGAAAAAAATCACTTAGAAAGGATATTTACTTATTAATTATTTACATTTTGATTACCTATAAAACTGTCATTTTCATGTTTGGCCTCAAATAATATTTCGACAGTATGCTTTCTATTCTACATGTTTTCTTTATAAATTATATTAGGTTAAGTGTTTCCAGGTTCCCAAACATATAAAAGAAAACTAATTTGAAAGTTAATCATATATCATCTAAACTTTAATCCTTGTTGGGTTGTTTGTAACAGATTTGTTTTTCACCCATCTTCTACTAAATTGCGTTATTATTTACACCAGACTTGACTTTACATTCGCTCGTAGATTTGCAGTAGACGTCGGTATAAACAACAAAGTTACAGATACACACATTTTTTGCTAGTCTAGCTCTCCAATTACTTTTCATCTCTAAGCATGCCTGAAACTTTTTTCCAACTGCAAAAGTTTGAGAGTTTCTAAAATTTTTACACTAAAAGTAATTTCATAAACAAATTTATTGTTATTAATATGATTATTGCTTACTTACTTAGCATATTTTTGAGGTGTTGGTGTGCTCAATTATTACGTGCTCAAATATATGTGATAATTTGCGTTCTTATTTGTTGTTCAAGATGAGTATGACATGTTAAGTTAGGTACACTCATATTATGGCCAATAGGAGTGTTTTGTTTACCAAAAAGGTTGGGTTATGAAATAATGGCTGACGACGATCCAATTACTATTGGCTGTGTTACTTATTTGTTTGTTTGTTACAGATCGGATGGCACTGAGTCGCCGATACTCGAGGAGCGCGACGGCACCAACTCGGACAAGCCGAAGCAGCAGATCAAATATGGGGAACTAGTCATTTTAGGGTGAGTTATCCATTCAGAATAGTAAAAATATTCATGGGATGCTTTTGTATCAGCATGATGGGTATGAATTTATTATTGGGGGAACTAAAAATCACCAGGAAAGTGACTTTGAAGCAAAATGCAAATTTTATGGTTTGTTTCGAAAAATAATGATATGCTACGTACGGAGATTCCATTGAAACAAAGTTACGATTAAAGAGGAGATTCAAAATTGCAAATTTTGTGCCACTTTCAACTTGTTTGTAGAGCAGACTAATTTACTTGATGTAATCGGAATTTCTTTCCCATTTTCTTTTTAGTGAATATTCAATTTTGATTGCAGCGTATAAATAAATTAACTTCATAAATTAGTGAATAGTTAGTACAATTGGAAGGAACAGCCAGCAGAAGGTCGTCAACACAATATACAAAGGTTATAAGTATTTCCTGCTTCATCAATATTCGGGTGTTATTACGAATGTAAATATTTCGAGATGCAAAATGGATAGTTTTCACCTACTTTTCAAATCCCTTGATTTTGTAAATAATTAAGTTTGCATCATAGAGAAATATTTTACTATTTTAAAATATTGGGTTTCTGCTGATATTCTATCGTTGATATCATCTTAAATGCAAACAAAACCAGTTGTAGATTATGATTCCCATTTCTCATACTATATTGCACTTTCGCCACAACGCGCAAAATATCATGATACTATGTTCATCTCGATGTTTGTACGTGATACAATGTTGGTATATACTTATTTAGTTTCCCTTTTTACTTGGTTGTGACATTAAATGCACACAGGCAAATCCAAGGTCATTTCTATTGCCACCTCATTGTACGTGTGCATAGGATGCATACCTAGGACGACTGAATTATCACCGACAAGGATAAAACAATACCTTCAAATTGTCGCGGTACAAGGAACAAGTGCAGTGGAAAACAGAGTCCAATGTTCACATGAAATGCCGAAACTCGTGAAATTTAACAATTGGAAGTTTTATCGAACAACAATAATGATAACGTGGCAATTAACACAATTATTTCTATTGTGGTTGTAATTGCCTTGCGATTAACGTGATAAAGAAAACAAATTGCATGAAAGGAATGTGGTAAACATTTTTATTCATTTATGGCATTGTATTTTGTTCTCAGGGCAGTACTATTAATTCAATGACGGACCGTACTGGTTTGCAGTAGTTTGGTTAAAACAATAAATTGACCAAAAAATTTGTCCGGAACTTCTATTTAAAGGTTTATATCACTCTGTTGATGTTTTTTTTTTTTTATATAGTTTAATAATTAATATAAAATTCTTTTTCTTTCGAAGTTCTTTCGTGGTTGCGGGAAATTTGAATTTCCCAACAACACCCAGAATGAAGAACTTTCTGGATATGGGTTTTTGATGAACCATTTATGTTATTTATCAATGTATTATTCAGAATATTGTTGAGTGTGGTCACGAAGTTTTTAATATCCATTATGTAGATGAAACTTAATTATAACACATGCTTAATATTGATACTGAAGAAGACAGCAAGCCAAAAACGTTCTATAAATAATTAATAAGTATGTTTCACCTACGTTACTAATGTATTATTGTTACTTGAGCAAGGATGTCGAAGATACTGGGATTTATCTTTAATGTGAGACAAACCCTCCTTTTTCAGAAATTAGCGTTTTTATTATTTGCAGCCGTGTGCATACATTATGTCTACATTGAAAAGACGAATCTCTATTAGCTGAAATTTGTTCCTTCAACGATTCTACTCATATCCTCCCAAAGGAGAGGCTTTGTGAATGTCTAGCCCAATCAGTGTTCTACGGAGAAATAGACTTCAGAAGTAAACAGAAATTCTAGGCTGAATTTTATTTTGCCCAGTAACTCTAATTAATTGCTATTTTACCTCTCAAATACATTTCCTATGATTTCAATTACTTTTTTCAATAAATTGGCTTCTAAATTCAATTTTCTTGCTGTCCATGTTGTATCCATTTTATATTGACCGCTACATCGGGTATCTCGCAAATTATTTATTCATACGCTGACTACGCTCGGGTGGCTACCGACCATCCGACCATATAATTATTTATCATTTAAGAATGAATTAATTGCTTTGTTGTTCTGCACACATGCGGCGCTTATCCATATACCGAGCATTTTAAATAAATTAAAAACATTAACTTGGGGCAATCAATTCATTACGTTTTAATTTCAATTACAACCAAAAGTATCGTATTAATCTTTGTTTGCATTCCTTGACTGTATTGAATTTCTAAGGAAACCCCCAGTAAGATTTTGTGCATATTTCTATCGTCAATGTTAACAATAGCTATTAGTTTATGATATGTTATTTTTCTGTAGCGAACTACCGACGAGACA
The DNA here is from genome assembly GCA_027575565.1 of Diploeciton nevermanni. Lineage (NCBI taxonomy): Eukaryota > Metazoa > Arthropoda > Insecta > Coleoptera > Staphylinidae > Diploeciton > Diploeciton nevermanni. Next base: position 2,400,958 of record JAODIE010000012.1, read on the forward strand.
AAGCATTAACAAACTTAATACATAGCTCAATTACGCAGTGCGCACTAGTTAAATATTTGCATTTAATACGGATCGCTTTGTTTTGTTTTCGAAGGTCCTACAACGTAAACAAAGCGTATTGTTTGCACCGTCTTCTGGTTGCACGTCTGCAACGAGCACGCTGCGACATTAACACTAATTTATTCCGGGAAAACGTGATTGCTCGCTTGTTACGCTTGTGTAAAACGCAACAAAAAATTAACATTATAATTGCAACGGAAGGTATCAATTTTAAATTGAAGATTGAGATTTTTTATTTACTATTTACTATTTACTGCTTTCTTACGGTAGACTTCAAACTAGATTAATGTGTTTTCCGATAGTAGATAGCAATTTTATTGCGCCGTGCATCTATTGTTTCTTTGCTTTTTTTACCTTCTATTCGGTTGGTGTTGGAACAGCTGCAAGATTAATCAGAAATTCAAAGGACGCGCGAGAAACTAGCACAACGCAAAATGCGAACTGGTTCAAGGACGTGGTGGCGACCGCCGCCTCCGCAGTTGCTGCATCGGCAGAAAAGCTCGGGGACGCAAGTGACGTCATTGTCATGCACAAAATTAAAGCAGAAAGGCTTGTTCATGCACAATGCTTTCTGCAATTGTATCTGCAATCGAAATTAATAAAATATGGGAGAATAAAGATTATGTGATGAATTTTAAATAACATATGAGAATGCATTGATGTGATAAAAACCATGAAATGGTAATCATAATTTTAAGTAAAGAGTTGGCATGGCAATTATCCCAAGTTGAAATTTGTATATATTATGTGTATTTAGCCGTCTCGGTAGCACACCTGGCACACCAGAACGCTCTACCGCCGAAAATTGGGTGCGAAAGGGTTGAAATTTTTAGGAGTTGCATATAGTTTGAACGCTTGAAATTAATAATAACAGCAAATGTCTTAAACAACACTTTTATTGCATTCTCGTCTAAATGAAAGTTCAAAATGCATATTACGTGTAATGTTGCGCTCCGAATTTCAAATTTTTTCTAATTCTTTCCATATGAAGACCGTTCGTTGCACAAATCAAGCAAATTAGTTGTGATATTAAGCTGCGTTACGTAAATCCGGAATTATGTATGTATGTACTCGCAAGGCCGTTGCATGTCATACTTATTTGACTTTAACAAACGAGCATTATCAAAAAATAATTCAAACAATGGGGAAAAAACGCATGAAATCATTTTTTGTTGATATTGTACAAACATATGAAAGTAAATTCAACGCTTTATAAATTTTGTAATCCGTTCTTAATTTACGTTCGTATTTAAATTACTAAAAAGTTATTATTCTAGGAGTTCTACATTCTTAATATTAAAATTTTACGACTATTTTTACGCCTGGTCGAAGGATATTTATTTACAAGTTTGTTTCTAATAAAACACTATTCGATTCGTGACATGCTATATAGCTTGATTCTTTCTAATGCACAAAATGTAAATTTGCCATAAATTACTACTAGTAGCACTGGAAAAACAAGGAACGATATAAAATCTATTATTATTGCTTTTTGTACCAGCGAACACTTGAAAGCAATTTTCTGGCTAGTACGAATCTTCAATTTGTTGATCGTAAATTGTAATAACAGTCTCGATACACTTGGACTTGGTACACCAAACCCAAGGCCGAATTTTGTCGGTGAATGTTAATTTGCATCTGAGCTTAACGAATGAACGAACGTGAAATTAAAATACGCACGGGCGAAAGAAACCCGGATCGAAAGAGTGAAACCGTGACCGGATTGAATGTCACTAATCTAATCACGTTCCAACGAATTAATTCACTTCCTCCCATAGAACATGATTTTATATCATCAATTTATTTTTTGTTGCTATTGTGGTTAATTTATTTTCCTTCTTTGCAGTTACAATGGATTTTTACCTCAGGGCGATCGAGGTCGAAGGCGCAGTAAGTTTGTTCTGTATAAGAGGCAGGATCCGAATGGCGTCAAACGATCTAAACATTATGTGGTCAAAACACCACACTCGTCTCAAGCCATCCTAGATGCTCGCCAGCACTCAATATCTTACACATTGTCTAGGAACCACGCCGTCATTGTGGAGTATACGCCTGATGATGACACCGATATGTTTCAAGTATGTTCCTTGATTATCGATTCGCGTTATAAGTTTTATTAACTAAGTGCGGTGCACGGTAATTCAGAAGTGCTTTATTCATGTCTGTTTGTAGATTGGCCGATCATCTGAGTCCCCGATTGATTTCGTCGTCATGGACACCATTCCTGGCGACAAGACGGGTGAGAATAAAGTCATGCAGAGTACGATATCGCGTTTTGCGTGTCGGATATTGTCGGATCGGAATTGTCCCAAGATTTGTCGGATATATGCTGCTGGATTCGATACTTCACGGAATATATTTTTAGGTGTAAGTTAGATTTTGAAGTCTCTTGGGCAATTGCATTTAACTTGAATGGGTTTGAGTTGATTGATGAGTTTTTTTAGGAAAAGGCAACAAAATGGCAAGAGAATGGACGTGAAATCGACGGACTGACGACAAATGGCGTCTTGATCATGCATCCTAGAGGTAGTTTTTGCGGTGGGGAAGCAAAAAGCGGTTTCTGGTTGGAAACTTCGGTCGGCGGTGGTGTTTTCTCGTTGAGAGAATCAAGATCAGCTCAACAAAAAGGGCAAGTGGTATGTTTATTTGGTCAACATGCTATCAAATTACTACTAATATGATCTCTATCATTTTTAAAGGTTGAAGAGGAAACAAATGTCCTGCAAGATGGCACATTAATAGATTTATGCGGCGCGACACTACTATGGCGATCAGCTGAAGGTCTAGCAAAGTCACCTGTATGTATCTAAACTTTTATGGCTTCGTTGGGCGACTCACAGAATCACAATTTTCAAAATGGTTCATTAATATCGATACTGCAATTATCAAAAATGCGCTCAACTGCGGAATCATTTTTTATTTGTTGTCGTTATTTTCACGACGACGACATAATTAAATTTTCTCGAGTTGTCTGTGAACAACATGTGTATAAATAGCATAGTGTTATTGATAGTAGTAATACTCGTCTTGCGTCTTGCAGAGCAAGCGAGATCTGGAGCGAGAGATCGATGAAATCAACGCTGGCCGACCCCAGTGCCCTGTCGGTTTAAATACTCTTGTGATACCAAGGAAAGTGACGCCAAGCGAGAACCAACAGCAACCTTATGTCTATCTGAATTGCGGTCATGTGCAGGGCTTGCACGATTGGGGCCAGGACAAGGACTCCGGGGCCCGGAAGTGTCCCATTTGCTTAGAGGTAAGCAAACATGTGTACTATCCAAGTTTATTGTATTTAGGTTCATCTTGGTTATATGCAGGATTTTTAATATTCATTACCTAATAGAATTTTAAATTTCGGGTTTGCCACGATCATTTCTTTGTGCGCGAAATGGCGTACATTTTGTGGTGTTGTGTAAGTTACAATTTAGCACGTTGATAAGACAACTGAAAAAGTAACATGCGGAAGTTATTGAGCATATGTGGCGATGAAAGACTATAGCGTTTGTCAACTATTTTTACAGCTGGGACCAGTCGTAAAAGTATGCATGGGACTAGAACCTTCATTTTACGTGGACTCTGGATCACCAACATTTGCATTCAATCCATGTGGACATATGGCGACTGAAAAAACTGTTAAGTGAGTTAACAAAACTAGTTATAAACAACTGCTAACGCAATTAACTGATAAAAAAATTAGCAGATGTTCACTCAAAAGTTTCGAGATAATTAAAACAAACATATTCTGTTTTAGATACTGGGCAAATGTAGCGATACCACATGGTACAAATGGATTCCATGCAGTGTGTCCATTCTGTGCATCCCCATTGGCTGGTTCGCCGGGTTACATACGTCTGATTTTCCAGGATAACGTGGACTAAACATCAAACCATAGTTGCGAGTAAGGATTGTCTGGTGAAATGGAAATTTTTGTTCGACTTTTAGTAGTAAAACGTGTCATCCGGTGCTTACTAACAGCAGAAGCATTGCAAATTGTTATCGTCGTTATCATTCGATGTGCGAAGCTAGTCGGCCATTCATATATTCGATTATGAAATTCACTTGTGTGTTTGATTGTATTTTGCGGATATTGTCATCAGAATTTTTGGTGTTAACGTCATGGCTAGTTAGTAGTCATTAACCACAATCAAACAGATATATGATGACATTGTTTATCAGAGTTTATCACCGAATAGAATGAAAAGTTAGTCATGAAATTATCATGAAATAGTCAACACTCTGTTGTGTGCGATTTGTATCATTTAAGATTAAGATATGATAATGCGAATTGTTGATTAGTAGATTATTGATTAAAACGAATCGAAACGAACACGCTAGGCAGACGCCGCATGATAATATTACACGTAAGATAATTTCGTAATGGAGTCGGATATTGTGCATAGTTGCAAAACGGAGTAAAACGTAAATAATAATTACCTAATTAACTACCGGTTCCGATAGAAAACGAGGAGATTTACAGAATTATTTTCTAATTATTACAAATTAGATTTCATAATTTTTGTTCCCATTTTGATATCTTATTTAATCTATCTATTACATACCAAAGTTACATAAATCAAAATGAAAAACAAAATTTTATATAAGAACAAGATTCAAATGTCAAAGAGTAACAAAATCCTAAATTTTTTAAATATGTTTTATTTGACTATCTAGAGTATTCTTCTATTTTTAATTTTTTTTTTTACCGCGAATTAGATTGATATATATATATATATATATATATATATATATATATATATATATATATCCAATTGTAAGTAGATGTAATTATTGTAAATAATTTCAGGATACCATTATAGGAGACCCAATATTCTATATTCGCACTGTATTGAAGTGGTTGATGTAAAGTACTAAGCAAACAACTTAAGCAGGTGAAATAAAACTAAACAATATATTTAAGTATTCACGATAACGACATACTTTTAAGACTATGTTTTGTAAAGAATAGTGCAGAGGAAATATGATAAACAAATTCGAATTACAGTCGATGCTCTTGGAGTATTCGGCGAGTCAACGTGATGGCTGTCAAGAAGAGGCAAGCATATAAAGAATTTAGAAATAACATTTATAATAACGATTGATGAACCTAACGTGTACGCTTAGACTTAAGTAAATCAATGATACGAATGATTGGAGGGTGTTTTGGGAATACATCATGATAATAATATGGGTAGATATGTTCATAAATGCCGAAATTATGACGATGCAGCGTTTGCATACGTGAAGGGTTTTGAAAGCGTGAATTCTTGTAAGACTGGTTAGACCGTAGTTAAGATTTGAATATATTATAATTAATATTATTATAAGTGATACTTTAATTAAGTTTATCATTATGTAGCATTTGCTGCATTTAACTTGGTTATGCATTGCTGGCGAAGTATTTGCATAATTTCGCTTTAGCACTAATCCCTTTCCTTGATGTCACACCTGAACTTGATTAATTGCTAGTTATTTACTGCTACTTGTATATATTGTAATTAGCCTCAATTTCAAGTTTATTTGACTTAGTTGATGGCCAACTCAGTCCGAATTCAGTTGTAGAGCAGTTGATTACAATTGTACGAATCTTTTTGACTAGCTACTAATTCTCTAATGGCGTATTTGAGTGCATTATGATTGATTTGTGGGCTGATTGATTCGGGCTTTCGATGATGAAGGTTTAAGATCAGATAGCCATAAGCTAAGATTAACTATTACTATTGATAAAAATAATGACTATTTGCGGAAATTGTTTGATAAATTAGTGAATGAGGTATTATGTCAGATTGGAGTGCAGTAAAATTTTTAAAGATTGTCTGATAAACTAAACAAGTACCAACTGACTAGTGTAAATGAAGGACGAGAATTTTATCTGTGCCTGGATCACTAATAAAAAAAGGACTTCAAATTTGATCTTTTATTAAAATTCCAGTATATACTCTTTACTTTCAAAATATATAATTACAGTCTTTTAACATTAATATATAATTTCCTTTACTTGATTACTATAATTGCACTTTTACATCAGGTATTGAGAGCATCTCCACTTTCCTTTGAAGAACATCTTCAATGAATCTTTGTTCATGCTAAAATTTGAAGTAAATTATAGATTTAAATAAATATTTTTTTCTGCAGAAATATTTGTTTCACACTGTTTTACAGTGAAAGTGTTAAGAATCACAAAATAATATTATAAGATCATTTGAAATCCTCTACCTTATTACAACATACCTGATAAATATATAATCCCTTCATGGTAAACACTATTAATTCCTTTACCCCGTCACCAGTAATATCCAAGTACAATAAATGAAATATTGGTCCCACGAGTTTCATCACTTCTATTAATTTAATTTCGTTTACTGTGGATCCGTTAAGTGCCACGTTTTTGTAAAGCATTACTTCCTAAAATATAATGCTAAATAAATTAGAACTATGATTATTTAAAGTAATATAAACTAGAAAACATACTTCCTGACTATTGCCAATCATTAGTTCATATTTTCCATCAAAGTCAATATCAGCAGGTGTGGAACACGTGGAAATACTTGTTGTATCCTTTCTCCTAAGACACTTATAGTCAGTTAAAGCATTTTCAGTCACATTGGAAAAATATACCACAGGCAAAATTGTGTTAACTACAAGTAAATCTAATTGCACCTGAGTATTTCCAAAGTTTGCACCTGAGAGTATATGTGAAGGTTTTTCAATGCTAATATTACTTGGATACAACTTAATTTGGGAAATTGCACTTGTAAATTGCGTTGATTGATTGAATATAATAGTGCTATCCCTAACATTTACTTTGATTAGGCGCAGATATCCGTTTTCACATCCAAATGCAGTAATTCTCCTGAAAAATCAGTAGATATCATGGTGATCAATAATATATAAAAAGCCATTATATTGAAAAACTGCACTATAACACTTACTTATTACTTAAATATATAGTGCAGTTTTTCAACATAATGAATCTTCAACACTTCATAACCACACTCAACAATACTCTGAAAAAGCCATTACTTACATAAAATCACTAATATAATAAACACAAATCCACATAACAACTGCAGGTGGATTAGAAAACTCTGGAAAATGTGACTCACAGTCAATTTCTTTAAAATTATGATTATCTTTAGTTTCTCTGAAGATATGGATCTTACAATCACTTCCAGACAACACAAAAACTTTTTCTTTGATTGGATCTTCATCCACCCAAGTAATCAAATCAGTGTGAGTCAAATGATATGGGGTGAAGTTCAATTCCACACAGAGGCAATTCTGGGCAATGTTATCAATATTAAACTCTTCATCTGAATAAATATTCAGATATGTTTCCAAACTGTTGTTGTCTATACTTGATTTTATTATTGTTATCCCAATAACAAAGTCATTCTTGCTTCCATGAGACTTGTTGAAAGCATCTAAAGATATAATTTCTGCACCACCTACAATAACACCAAAACAAATAATTAATTTTGCAGGAGAACAAAACTAGTTATTTTATAATAAATATTGTGCATACTTGGAATATAAGCAAAGGATATTTCCTTTGCTGTGGGCTCTAAAACGCCTGATCCATTCAGAGGATATTCAAAACTGTAAACTTGCCGCTTTAGTGATGCAATCAGAAGTTTATTGATGTTGTTTGCCAGTTGTAAATGAGTGATTGTATAAATGTTGCCCTGCGTTGGCAAGGAGAAGAAATGTGCTTGTTTCATTTGGTTCATTGTGCACTATACATTTTTGCAAATAAAAGGATAGTAAGCAGACTTTGGAGTTGGAGACTGAAAATAAATATAACCTCCAGTCTGCAAAGAACGAGCGTGATTTACCAAGTTGGTCAGCTGGTACAGTCGTAATCGCTTGTGCAATTTCATCACTGAGCTCTTCATTTCACACAAAATATTGAAAATTATTACTAATGTAAATTATAGTAATCTGTGTACTGTGATATATAGAGATTTAAGACTTACAGCAAGAATTTCTGTGGTTTCCTGTGCTGCATTAAATAAAAATGAAGGAAACAAGTGATGATAGTAAGTTGTGTTGGTTGATTTTCAGTTAGACCAGTTGCATTGAAATCAGAAATTATTCATAACATTATTATGAATATGATTTGAATCATCAATGTTTGTAGCATTATTCATTAAATAATTTATTTATTTTAGGTACAATGTCATCATGGATTACAAAGAATGATCTTTCCTGGTATCACAAATTCTGTATTAGAGTCCTCAAGGCAGGCCCTGTGCCACATCATATTGCCTTCATCATGGACGGCAATCGTCGATACGCATCAAAAGAAAAAGTTGCGACTCGCCTCGGTCATTCCAAAGGATTCCAGAAATTAAGCCAAACTCTTTTTTGGTGTCGAGAACTGGGCATCAAAGAAGTAACTGTATATGCATTTAGTATTGAGAACTTCCAACGGAGTCCCGAAGAAGTAGAAACTTTAATGTCACTCGCCTCAGAGAAATTCGGCATATTGCTCGACGAAATTGACCAACTTCATGAAAACGGCATTTGCATTCGTATTATAGGCAATATGACTTTAATTCCTGTTGAATTAAGAGCTAGAATTGCCAAGGCTGTACTACTAACTAATGATAATGATCAAGCATTTCTTAATATTGCATTTGCTTACACTTCACAAGATGAGATCACCAATTCTTTCCAAATAATTAACAATGGTGTTCAAGCACAAGAAATTGAAGTAGATGACATTAATGAAGAATTGATTAGTAGTTGCATGTATAGCAGTAAAAGTAGCAAGCCGGATATTCTGGTTCGTACATCAGGTGAGGTGAGATTTAGTGATTTCCTTTTGTGGCAGTCTTGGAATACAAATGTTATTTTTCAAAAAGTTTTGTGGCCTGATTTTACAATTTGGCATATGTTGGCCTGTGTATTCTATTACCAAATGCATTGTGGAGATCAGAAAAGAATTGATAAAGAGTACAAAGTTTTAAATGGACAGGCAGTTGATAAGAGGATTGAGGTTTTCCTAAGGAATGTAGAAGAAAAACGATTTAGAGAGTTGGAATTATATGCATCACAATTAACACATAATATGCCTGAATAATGTTTGTTAGATATTTATTTGTGCATGTAATGATACTTGAGAGAACGATGAAGCAATAAAATTGGGGATATTTTTATTTTAGAATATACTTAAATATGCTTTTATTAAGAATTCTATCATGTTTACTTTAATAATAAGAACAATTTAAGGTATTTTTATGGACTTTTCTTTATATCTTTCAATATGAGAAATTATTAGCAAATTCCGATAATTAAAGAGTACTTCACTTTTTAAATTCTGGATTCAACGAGAAATCTTGGACCAACTTTCATCGGGGTACGAATCCGTGCCTCCTTACCCTCTGCTATCGCAGAGTATAGCCAGTGCGCTTAATCTGCAAAGCTGGGCTTCAAGTTATCGTTCATAAAATAGGTCACTATAATCATCGACATTCTTAAAGCCCAACAGCCGACGCTCTGCATATTCCTATTCCATATCTGCCAAGGAAGGGCTGGGTGAAATGTTTCTTGATGTCAAATATTGAGAATTAGCATAATAATTATTTACACGTTTCATATGAAGAAGTAGAAACCGAAGTAGAAATCGATAAAAATATCACGAAAATATTATAATATATAATTTGGGTGACGATAAACGTGAAATAAATTGCAAGCAAATTAAATATTACGACTATCATTGAGACTGTATCTATTGATAAAGGTACTAAGATTGAAAGTAGGACTTTCGTGTATTTCCAAAGACGTTTGCAATTTCTTGGAGCGTTAAAAGGAAAATTACTTTCCTAATTGTACCCGAGCCAAATTCGACTCGCTGTGAAACGAGTGCGTACATACCACAATTTGCATTTTGATTTCATATTTCAAGGCAGGTAACTATTCAGTAATTGGTTGGAATTTGAAGGCAAAGGTTGATAGCAAGTTGAAATAATATATTAATTATTTTTAGTTTACGTATTTTACAACAATAATCATATTAACTATAAACATTCTAACATTTACAACAATTTGGTTTGTTTAAATATTTTGTTGTATTACTTCTAACTTTAGCATGAACAGTCACAAACATTCCAAAGTAACTTGCGTAATTGAAATGAATGTTTTCACCAAGAAACCATATACTTTCATGGTACCACCGACTATGTATAAATATTTTCAAAGCAAGACATATTCCACGTCATATTGCATTTATGTTAGATGGCAGTAGCTAATATGCGAAAAGAAACAATATTCCAGTTAGTGCTGCACAATTAGTAATTAGGAATTAAAGAAATAACAGCTTACACTTTTCAAAAAAGTAGCAATGTTTATGTTGTTGTTTATTGACAAAATAGTTTTTAATTTGTGTTTGATTTATCGAAAACTTGAAATTAATTCCAGGAGAACCGCGAAAAAGAAAAATTAGTGATGTATTTCAATATATTAATTACGGCCTACGTTTGAAAAACATTTCAGTGGATGAGATTATCGAGGATTTAATAAGTAAACACATTTTTATTCGGATATCTGGTAAAATTTAACGTTTTTTATGTGGCAGTTATTTAACGCAAACATAATATTTTAAACTGCATTAGGACACAAGTGAAGAATGGTGCGCCTGCTTTCTTATCTAAGAGATCTGAATTCAATTCCTGGTTGTAGAGGTAGAAAACAGAGCACTTTAAAGAACTGATTCTTCTAGAAGAGGATCTAAAACCTAATTGGGTGGTAATAAAGCGCAAGATTGGAAGATTGGAAAAATAATAATAATGGCCCGAAGTAGCAATAAGGCAATATGCTGGCTTGCATGTTTAAATGCCAAATGTGTTATGATGACTAAAATAGAGTGGAGAAAAAGTTCGTAATTAGAGAATGAATACAAAATAAGACAGATAAGTCGTTTATTGAAAAAATGGCGGAAATGCGAAACACCAGAAATAAGTAAATTGGAATTATTATTTTTAGTGCTTTGCCTGAGTTCTTAAATACACGTTAGCATAAAATTTTAAATCTTCTGAATTTGTGCATTGTTAGGCATTTGTAAATATTATTAATATTTGTAATATATTTCTCTATAACAAAAAAATAGAATATTAGTATATAATCTATAATGGTGTATAAAATACGCCTTCTTTTTAGTTTGGTTTGTTCTGATGTACAATAAAATTTAAATAAATTGCACTCTTAAACTGATTGTGTTTAACATTGACAATGTGGTACAACTCTTTGTATATTGATTGACATTTGCAATTTCCTGAAACGAATATTGCAAAATTTTTAAAATGTTAAACTGATTTATATTCTAATTTTGACCGTGCTACAGTCACTCGCCTCAGCCGCGTGTACAACAATTTGCATTTTGTTGTTTCTGTTTCAAGGTAGACGATAATTATAATTATTCAGTAATTGGTTGATGTTTGAAGGCAAATGAAAATTATATTTTAAATTATCATTTTAGTCTTACGTATTTTGTAACAAAACATTATTCTACATTTACTCTAAGCCTGTTCAACATGTTTTTAGTGACTTCTAGCACACTAAAATGGTATCACAGAATTTTCATAAATGTGTTAAAAACTGGGCCTATTCCTCAACATATTGCCTTTATAATGGATGGAAATCGACGCTACGCCAAAATCAAAAATGCAGCTATTGATGTTGGCCATTCAAAAGGATATGATAAAATTAGCGATATTCTATTCTGGTGCGAAAAGTTGGGAATTCATGAGGTAACCGTTTACGCTTTCAGTATCGAAAATTTTAAGCGTACAAAACAGGAAGTAGATACCTTATTTTCTCTTACCTCAGAGAAGTTAAAGGAAATGTTAGAAAGTATTGACAAAATGCGTGCGAAAGGAATTTGCGTTCGCTTTTTTGGAAATTATACATTGTTGCCTCAGGAACTAGTTGCATTAATGGCAAAAATTATGCTTGCGACAAAGAATAATAATAAATTTATTCTTAATATTGCATTTGCATACTCTAGTCAAGATGAGATCGCAAATGCGTTTCAATACATTTCACAAGGAACGCGATCGGAAGATATAACAGTGGACGATATCAACGAGAATTTGATAACCAAGTGCATGTATAGTGGGAAAAGTAGAAAATTGGATGTTCTCGTTCGAACCTCCGGGGAAATGAGATTTAGCGATTTTATGATGTGGCAATCATATAATACAAACGTAATGTTTGATACTGTATTGTGGCCCAATTTTTCCATTTATCACATGTTGAGTTGCGTATTTAAATATCAAATGTGTTACGCAAACCAAAGAATGGTGGACAAACTGTTGGACTTAGAAGAACAGACATACAGTGAAAAAGCCAAGTTGTTTTTACAGAAAATTGAAGAAAAGCGAACTAGCGAACTGATCGTCTTTGCGCAAAAATAGAAATTTACTTAAATAATTTTGTTGTACTGTTTAGATTTATCGAAAAATTGTATTGTTGATAATGCATACATAAATAAATAAAAGTCAAATATGCCGCGAAATCAAATTATTAAACAGTATTCCACAATGCACGCACACTAGAACGATTGGTTGCATAGCATGAAACATCAGAAACAAAATATTGCTTGACATGCAATGACTCATTGTGCCACTGACGAAACGAAATTACGAAGTGAAAGTGTGTTTAAAGGTCACGTAAATACATTAATTTGTATTAAAAGCAGTTCTTCGTGAAATCGTTTGTCGTCAACATCCTGCTTTGTCGCACAACGTCTTATATTAAGGTACGTCTTGTTAAACCCTACTAAAACATGATTAAGACTTCAAAATATTATGTTTTTTATGTCTAACCTAAAAGAACAGGAAGTAAAAGCACGAACTATTGTTTTCTTTCTCGATATTGTGTATATTATTATTTTTTATGTCTACAGATGAATGGACAATCAATTAACGATGATGATGATCATTCCCGCACTGTTGTACATGTGCAAGTCGACAATTTCTACATCCAAGTGGAGTCACATCGAGACTCATCCTTGTGCAACAAGCCAATTGCAATTCAGCAAAATGATGCAATTACAACAACCAACTATGAGGCTCGCGAATGTGGCATCAAGCGAATGATGGGCGTTCAAGAAGCATTAGCATTGTGTCCACACTTGGTGTTGTTAAATCGCAATCCAGAAAGTTTCCACAACTATCGCCAGGTTTCTTATGGAATAACTGCACATCTTCAGAAATATTCAAATAGTGTAGAAAGGCTGGGTTTAGATGAGAACTATGTGGATATATCAGATGTAATTCAGCAACGTTCAGGTGAAAAATGTACAATTGTTGGTGAAGTGTATAACAAGTCCAGTGCTGTTTGCTTGTGTGGATGTTACGACCGTTTAAAACTGGCAACAAAAGTGGTTAGGGAAATCCGCGATTCTATTAAATGCGAGTTTAAAGTTTTGACGCATGCCGGAATTGCTCACAACAAACTAATTGCCAAATTGGCGAACGATTTACACAAACCTGATAAACAAACAGTGGTTTTCCCTCCAAATGGTTATGAATTACTTGAAAGCAAGACAATTGAAGAGTTGCCTGGCTTAAGCAAGTCTTTATATAATATGTTAGAGCAAGACATGGGCATTAAAACCGTCGCTGAACTGCGGAACAACGATACAAGCAACATGTTATCTAAGGAAAAAGCACATTATTTAAGGGATATATCCAGAGGTATTGACAACTCGCCTGTTAAAGGCCGTTTTGTTACTTTGGATGATTCTCCACGTTCTGGACTAGAATCTGAAGTTCGAGACGTACTGGAACAACTTCTCAAGCGATTAATTGCCTTAGTATACAAGGATGGCAGAACTCCCAGGAGGATTGAGTTATTGGTGCGCAAATTTGACGATAACTCTAAAGTCTCCCATAAGGAAGTCAAATACATCAACATACATCCCAAGTTGTTTATGAGTGAAAACAAAATGTGCGTTAGCGAGGACTCGGAGAGGAAATTGCTATCGATTGCAATGAAACTATTTCTCAAAGCAATTGATGTAACACGGCCTTATCATGTCACCTTGCTCGGTCTGTCATTCCGGCGATTTAGAGAGCCAATGCGTGTTTGTCGGACTGCAGCCATGCTCATCAACCCATTGCTGAAAGAGAAGGTCGAGGTACAAACCGTGACGAGCATCGAGAACAAATGTGATTACTCTTCAATGTACATGGACACGTCGTATAACAATTATCAAAACAATGCGTACAGTGATAATACAGATGGGTCGGAATCTGAAATGGAACCATCGCCCAAAAAGACAAAATTCAATTTAATCCGGAGCACCAGGTGCTTTAAAAGCGACTGTCCATCGCCTTCAAAGTTGAATGTCGCACAATTAAGGATTAATTCTGAAAGTTAGGAACATAGTTTTTACACGCTCGTGGGCAAGGTTTAAGTTTAAAAGTTTTTATTTAAATAGTTACTTTTCAATGTTTTTGCGAGTTACGAACTTCCAAGCCGTGCTTTGATGTTACAAGTTGTTTTGCAATTTTTTTGCACGTTCTTGAACAAAATTGATAAAAAGAACACAAACCGGTCAAACGCAAGTGCCTCGTTATTGCAAAATTTGGGTTAAATATTAACCATAACTAAGTTGTAAATATAGGTAAGAAAACAACTGACATATGTAACTGTAATACGTATTGATTGAGTTTAAAAAAGAATCAGAAAATGATGAAAACCAAAGAAAACGGGTTATACATACATTTTATAGACTGCTGTATATGCGCAATGTGAAAATATTTTTTTAATAATCTATTATATGAAGAAGAAAGTGCAGCACAAACCTCCTGGAATCATTCGTTGGTTATTTTATTTTTTTTATCGATGCAACGTTTTGTATATTTACATTCTTTCTACAATAAATCTATATGATCAGTCAATATTATATTAAGTATAGAGCATTGAACGGAAACATTTTGTTACTATGTTCAAATAATAAGAAAATATGATGATTCAAACCTTTGCTCTGTTTTCTTTTCGATGCGCCGATTAACATCATTAGTGCGGCTGGATGTGAACTTAATGATGTCCATAGATAGTGTCAACTATAGCTCTATTCATATTTTTCGTTTTACGCAACATTACTAATATTATTTTGCGCATAAGTTATTTTTATATTTAAAACGTTATTTTAACATAACCATGACTTGTTTTTCTTTTGCGCATTTGCACCTTAACCAGATACAGTATATTAAAATAATTTTCTGGGCATTGATGTGACATGTTAATTTAACTAGTGATCAGAGTACATTTTTGCTCGCATCGTGCGCAAATACGTAAACGGCTGTCGAAGGCTTTTCAACGCATGACTTTCAAGCAGGAGACGAGCATGAAGTTGCGCGCACCAAATCAAGACTGATTTTATTGCAAACGATAATGCAACAGCATATCCTCGCTAGCGATCAAGTTGATCGACATAATATGCTGCTGGTATAAGGTATTTCGATTCAAGGCGAGATCAGTTTTTGTTTTGCTTCTTTTGGTCTTGATCGGCATAATATTCGAGCACGGCATTTACAACTTCTCAGCGTTGCAACATTTACGCTTTGTTCGCATTTCATATGTTGTCTCATTAGGTTTGTATTTAATTCATTTACAGATCTATTTATGTACTGCCCTTCACTGAGCGTGCTATTGCATGCCGAATAGCCATAAAATCAGCAGTACGCATATGCAAAATTGATGAGTAAACTAAGAAAAGGAAAATCAAGAAATTAAAGTGAGTAGCTGCAAAGTGAAAGGAGTACAATATAGTATATTTGTTTCTTGTGACAATAACATTTATGGATCTTTGCTCATTTCGTATTTCATTTGTAAAATCCAGCGAATCCAGCGAATTTTGCTATTGGTGTCAAACGTTTAACATGGATATGGCCAAGCTATGATAATTATTGTCGGTTGGAGTTTGTCATTGTAATCATTAGTGTCTAATGGATTATCGCCGGACATTAAAGAATACCGGATGTGCTCACTTTAGCCGGAAATACGAACAATTTTCAGATGACTCCAATTACCATTACACATTTTCCAATTACAGTACTATTCTTGAATTGTTTAAAACAACCATATTTATTACCAAGCCAATTTCTAGCTTCTGCATATGAAAAACATTTATTCAGATGATTCCAATTCTGGAAAAAAACAACACAAAGTACTTCAACTTTGAAATATTTCCTTCGTAAAAGTAGCAGAACCTCATCGAATTTAAAAAAATATATGTAATAAATAAGGGGTTGAGGATATGCTAGGTTAATTCAAGGTTGTGGGAGTATATTTTGGTAGCAGTGACTTAATATTATATTGTAAACATTTCCCAAACTAAATCTGCAACATGCTGGTTATTTATACGTCTTTGTTTATATTCAAACCTGGAAACTCTCAAAAGGTATTCCATTTAAAGTTGCTTAAATAAACCACTAGTCTGTTTATTGCTTACATTCAGGGATTTCTTATTTGACTTGGCTAAATTTAAGAACGTTATTTTATTACATCACGAGAACGTAGGCAACTCCGTATACATCCTCTGATATAATAGAAATGTCGGAAAACAATTATATCAAAAGGTATTTGTTTCAATTTGACGTAATGCGTTTTTAAGAAACGCAGCTTATAATCTTTTACCTGATGTGTTAATTTATAGTTTGTGTTTATATAGATGATTCTGGAACCTTATAATCTAGTGCAATATATTTGGCCTAATACGACCAACAATTTGATACGGTAACATATCAAAGTCTATAAATAATAATGTTAGAAGTGTTTATTATATAAAGAGTGAATTTTCTATTTTGTAATTCATCATCGAGTTGTGCAAATAGAGTCGTAACTAGAAATTCACACGCACTTGCAGTGCAATCAAATGCTTTCATTAATAACAATTTAAAATTGCATGACGTAATTTTGATATATTGAAGCTGAAACTATAGCTCGCACATTATAAATTTAGATATTTGTTGGCAATTGCAATTATTTCGTTATTATTTTATTAATTCGTCAATTAATAATGGAATATGATTGAATACAAAGCTTTTGAGTTCAGTTCAGTCAACGGTTATTATTTTATCAACGAGGAAATTTGCATATTGTTGATTGTTTCAAGGTTGACAGTGCACTGTCAACACGCAAGTGTAATTGGCCATAATTTAGCATAATCACCGTATTATCTCCGCTGCAACAAATCCCTAAAATTAAGCGTAAACCTGCGCATGTTGTTTCCGGTCCCTATACACGTGCATGACTGCATGATATGAATTTGGTAGTTATAAAATATGAAATTTAAAATGATTTCATTTGAAATATTAAGTTTAAGTGAATAGCACATTCATTCACTTTTAAATTTAGAATTTATCAATAATTCAACGAATACCTGCATGTTTGGGAAATAATGACATCGTTTAACCACTTACTATTGCTTAGAAATTTATGCATAAAAACCCGGAATTAGAAAATTTCCTCCGTATATAGGTTTATAGTAAACTATAGAATGTATAGGAATTTTCTGTCTACTTTTTGAGTTAAACACATTTCTTTTGAAAATTAATTGAATCGCACGCCGGGAATATAAATAACGTAAATGAGCATATTAAGTTGTTCTATTATCGAATCCGATTTTTTCGATCGGGCGAACAAATTTATGTTTGTTATTCTCTCTATAAACGACAATCTCCGACAATTTAGTATTTGCTGACAAATCGACTTCAGATTTGAAATCCGGCTAATTTCGTGCGTATACGCTATGAAACTCAAATGTGAAATTCAAATGTGTGAGAATACGTAAAAAGTTCAAAGGTAACGTAAACAAAAAAAACTGTGCCTCGTATCATATATTTTTGCGTAATATTCACATTTCAGTTGTTTCCAAATTTCCTGGCATCATTCGCATGTCTTTTCGCCTTTCAATTCAATTCCAGCATGCTTTACATCCGATATAGGTACATGTCGCGACGCAAGTCGCGGCCAGTGGCGGCGGCATAGGCGCGCTTTGTATTGAT
Organism: Diploeciton nevermanni; assembly: GCA_027575565.1. Lineage (NCBI taxonomy): Eukaryota > Metazoa > Arthropoda > Insecta > Coleoptera > Staphylinidae > Diploeciton > Diploeciton nevermanni. The sequence continues at coordinate 2,419,035 of JAODIE010000012.1, forward strand.
CTTCCTGTTTGATCGCTAATCAATGCGGGCGGACGCAATTACGTCTGGCGCTCCATTGGCCGCGCCTGCAATGAAACGCCAGGCAGGCCGGGGATTACCGTCGCGTCGTGAGGGATCTTCCTGAAAAATCACCCCCCGGTCCATTCTGAGACCCAGCCGAGCGGTGGGGTGTGCAAATGTCCGGAGATTACGGGTATGCTACATAAACAGTCGGCCGTGACAAAAGTAACAACGCACGTCCATGAGTTGTCATCTATTTCGACTGTAGTGCGCGCGCGCCATCTTTAATTTAGTAATTTCAGGAACTGAACGAGGCAAAAGATGAGTACGGCGTTGTCGAGGGATGTGGCTTTTAAGTAGAAATCGATATGGCGTAACTGCTGCCGTTGCAGGACGTGTTGGGGCGCGCAGTAGTAGGTCTGTGGTAGATCCTGCAACTTTCAATATCGCATTAAATTATTACAATCTTGATTACTCTGGGCGCGTACTCGAGTCGGATGGATGTACGGCCGCACGAGTGGAGCGCGCCTGGTACGGATGTTGATGTACTCATTGCTTTACGGCTCTTGCCGGCGCTGAGTTGGCGAGCACGCCATGAAAGCATATTTATATCGAGGCCTCTTGCACGGCCCCCAACGCCGCACGTTTTATTATTAATAAAACGGTTTATTTATCGCGTTGCTATGGCGACGACGGGTCTCAAGTCGCCGCGGTGCCAGCGTTCTGTTGATCCTTCGGATCGAAGAGTCGCGACCCGCCCGAGAGCCCCGGGTTTGATCGTCGCGGCCCAGAAATGCACCGCGCTGAGGACAGAAGCGCACACACACGCACGCACCCAACTTTGGTTCCCATGATCCTCGCCCGCTCCTCCGTGCCCCGCGCAACGACACACACGAATGTTTTCTCCTCGCCAGCCGCCGAGGCACTTAAGTGGCTCCCAGCGTACGCACACGCGTATACACCCACCTCCGAGCGGTGCAACACATGTGCACTACGCTGCACGCGTATGCAGCGGAGTCCCCTCCGCACCTTGCGCGCGCGCCATGTGGCGAACATAAACAAACGACATTACACACGCGGGGGTCGCATCAGCTGTAATCGCTTCGCGGTGTGGTGCGGCGCGGCGGCGATCGTGCGTACAGTAGACGCACACCGCATCGGCGCCGGCTTGGGAAGGGATCACGCAGGCGCAGTACACAACTACGACTGCCGAACGAGCACCGAAATCGGACGGATTCGCCCGAAGCATGTCAGTCGCTGTCCAGCCGGGGCACTTGACGCGCTCGTTCGTCGCGTGCGCTCAGTTTGCGAGAGTCGATGGCAGTGGCCAGGCGGTCGTGTTGCTCCCGATGGGAGGGCGCTCGCTCTCCCGACTCGCTCCTCGACATCACGGCGAAGATCGTCGCCGAGAACATTCCGTTTCAGCGCATTGAAGAGCGTTACGACCGTATACCCGAACCGGTGCAGCGGCGCATCATCTTCTGGTCGTTTCCGCGAAATGAGCGCGATATATGCATGTACTCTTCGTTGTCGCGAGTGCCCCCTGTGAATTCCGCCGGTGGTGAACCGTTGAATCTGTCGTTTTGCAAAGGATTAAAATTACTCGAAGCTGGATGTGTGGATAATGTGTTGCAAGTTGGTGAGTAATTGCATCGAACAATGTTGCAAATCGACATCAAGCATATCGCATGCATATGCAGCAAGTGCAGTACGTACGTCAATCAGGCAGTGTGTGTTTATGCTTTGGCAAAAAAGACGAGACACACACACACACTGTCGGCTGGGGCCTGCGGGCCTCCCTGAAAGAAACAAAACGCTCGTCCAAACGAAAACAAATCGCGACATTGTTTATGAATCGACGCGTTTATAGAAGGATTATTATTGCTGTTGCATACAATCGGCGTGTGTACACAAAGCGTTTCAACTTGCGCCGCGTCGTGCCTGTGAAACCCAGTGGAGCGCGTTCTGCGAGTGCGTTGGAAACAAATTGTGTGTACAAATTCAACTTAATTTACCACTGCAAAATTAATGGTCCTCCCACTAATGGAACTCACAGCACACATTGATCGATTTTGCAAATAATGATAAATCAACAGCTTACCTCGTAAAAAAATAAATGAAGCTAGTGCCAGTCAGTTGGTTTGTTCATTTGTTTTTTCATTTATTGTCGTACCTAGCGTTGCAAATTGTCGCTTACTTTCCGATCTAATATGAGACAATACCCTGTAGTTAGGATTTCGATGTGTTGGTGTTGTTAAACAATGTTTTCTTGGAGTTGTAGTTGCTTGGCCGATGGTAATTTTTCGGTCATGACTATGCCCATTTTGTTGATTTGCTTCCTCACGTTTTTCTTCATGTCAGTGTGTAGTATATTTTTACATATTACGAATTACGTGCACGTTTTTACGATGCCCTTGTTGCACGCATTCTCGGCGCTGATTGTCCTCGTCGTGCGCGGTAATTTGGTTGAAAAATTCATTTCCTTCTAAATAAACTTTTTACATTGTGGTGCCTGTGCGTCCGCTTTTTGTATACACTTGGTTGTTCTTAGCCTTTTATTCTCGAACGTCTCGAGCTTTTGTGGTAATGTCAGAAACGTGCGGCCCAGGTGAAGAATTCCTTATTTATTTTGGCCCTCATCTGTCGCGGCGTATTGGTAAATTATACCTGGGCATTAAATCATTCTATTTGAGCGCAAAGTCAAATTGAAACGAGGAAATTAAGAGTGAACAATGGAGAAATTATTGGCAGCTAGCAGGTCGGCGTCGAGGTGATACTTGGAAAAAGTGGACGGACTGGTGCAACAAAACTGTGTATGAGCCAGCGCAGGAAGATCAAAGCCGATGTAGGTAGAAAAGAAAACAAATGATTAATGATTGTGCTGGTACGAACTGTTAACGGATCGCGGGCGATTGGGACAAAAAGCATGCGACCAGACCTTGGAACCCTGAGGGGGTTGCAATCTAAAGAAAAACAGTGCTTTTTAAGTGTACTGCTATTGGATGGAAGGAAATTAAAGATGATATCAGTCATATAATGTTTGCAGTGTCAGACAGATAGAGAAGGTTCTTTATAATTTCTTTAGGAAAATATGACACTTTGTAAGTGTAACTGAAGGAGTTAGCTGGATATAACACAAACTGCTCAAAATTCACATTTTCTATTTCGGTTGTTATCTGGTTTACAGGAATCGAATATAAAGTCACATTACCACCTCTCCTCCCCTTTCTCTGATTTACTTCTGTGTGCAGAACCATGCCTTATTTGTACTTGGGCCCTTGCTATTCATCTCAAAGCGCAACAAACGACTTCTCTGCAAGTAGTGCATCTCAAGTTAGGGCGTTCGTTATTTGCCCGATTGTTACCCTGGTACCCTTCAGACCTCGTAAGAAATGCCCATATAAAGGTGCATGCCGATAATAAATGCGTTTTCCAGTATAATGCGTGCATACGAGCGGCGTGGCGGTGTCTTAGTATAGGGGAGAAGGCTACTAGCTTACCGTGCCCATGAGATTGCATTACTAGTTGAAGGTATATGCTTTATTGAGGTGGAGGTACACCATCATACGAGAACAGCTTGATCTCGGGTGGATGGACGCTTGAGATGCCAGAGACGAAATCGAACGTCAAATCAAACGCACTGAAATGCAGTCAACGATAGTTGAACGACAGGAATCGAAATAAATGCAGGCGGAATGAAGAAAGAATGGGACTTGGAATGAGAAGTCATTGTTATTGACGTGAGTGTGTTGATTTTGAATTCTTTCAGTTTGTGTGCTTTCGGAAAATTTCTAAAGGCAACTTTTACGGCGCGGCACAGGGCCGCACACAATCAATGGATTTGACTGCATGTGTGGTGGATATGGTTGAGCGTTTAGAATTTTAACACATTAACATTGGGCACAATTTTAAACATTTCTCTCTAGTCCGGCTTAACGCAGCTGTTGATAATTTACACTGCTAAAGTTATCGATAAATAATATTGTACGATCACGTAGTTTGTCCATTAATATGAGAGTGTGATATAAGCACTGGAATTGTTTCGACGCGTGAGATATGTGTGCATTTAAGCATCGGGCATTATGCAATTGCTTAATCGGAATGCAGCGTCCGTTTTGACCGCGCGCTTGGATTATATTTACTTACTAATGCTTCCTAGTCTATTGCAGTTCGCAGCGAAGCGTGCGTATAGTTTCTTTTGTGTTTGGCTGTAAACTTTCTTCTGTGCGGTGCTGGGCGAAATCGTGAGAATGACAAATGCGCCTGTCGCGACGATTTGATAACCATTTTATGCTGATGTACGGTCACCAAAGCGGCAGAAACGGGACACCCATGGATAAGTCTCGGTAATTTATTTAAGTTTAGGTCATTAATAAAACTGGACGTCTAAAACTACAGCATGTTGGTGACATTGGAAGAAAATCTTTGATTTGTTGGTTAATTCTACACAAATTCTAGAGGTCTCTTTACTTTCGATTGTTGTAAATATAAGCACATTGTATGTGAAGTAATATAGTGACATGACGTCGAAGAAAGCTGAAAATTCTCCGAGTTGCGACAGGAAGCAGCTTTGCTCGAAAACTAGGAGGCCTGATTACTATGCGATCCGCGGTGTAACTTTGCATAAGTGCGCACTGCGCCTCTTAATAAATGCGTATCAATGAGCCCCTCAGGCTCGTTAAGGAAGAGGCAAACAGACGACGTATTATGTATTTAGCCGAAACACGTATAAAACTTATCGAGATCTCTTTTGCTGGCACCGTAAGCCTACCGTTACTTGTCTCTGCGCTGGCTGTGCCACCTGAGGAGGGCTTAAGGCAACTTACAAGTTTTATAATTTACATGCGAGTAAATATTAACGCGGCACGATTGCGCGTCGCAAGAGGACTGACTGGACTGCCTTTTGCATTTTATTACGCTTTTAAAATTTATTCATTGACCCGTTCACATTCAGTGACATGGACGATTGGAGCGGGTTTATCAGGAAAGAAATAAATTCAATAAAATCGTGAATAAATTAGCGCCGCGCATATTAAGGCAGCAGCGGATGAATTGGTGTGGACATGAAAGTGTTGATTACTGGATGAAATTGGATGCCGAAATTGGAAAATATTGATTGTGTCCACATTTTTGATGATGACACACCGAAATAATGTGCCATGTTGATAATTTGTTCAAGAAGCTCTAGTGTCGACAATTTGGCTGCATTGGGTGAATTGGGTTTGATATCAATTGTATTTCTCGGCCGCATCGTGAGTAATAAATTAATAATGATGAGATTTCGATGATTTCATAATTCATTGTGCGTATGAAACGTGATTATGTCCAGCCGCCTGCTGGACGCGCTTTTCAATCCACGCGCATGAAATTTTCCATTATATTTTTCATTTTTTACTCCAATGCCGCTTTTGTTTGCACACGTGTCAAGCTGCATTGTTAATTAATTCATTAATTATGCGCTTGATTATTTAATTATGCGGGGTGAGGCTTCCTATTTTTAGTATAATTTGATTGCTGACGCGGATGCGATTTTGTGAAAGTATTTTCAAGCGCAAATTATTTTCTGCTCGGCTGATAAATTTTAATGAATTATTGAGGCATTTATTATATGCGTCCAATAATTTTTTTACTCTGCCTGCAATCAGCTCGAAATGTCAGTCGCGCAGAAAATTTCAATTGGCCCTAATGAAATTGAACAAACAAATTACGTGCATAGATTACACGCGAGTCGATTGCGTGTTGTTGGGCGTTTTGGTGGTCGTTTTGTGCAGCCTCTGCTGCCGCCGCCGCCGCCATGCTATTCGCACAACATTGATTTTCGTTCGCCCGCGCGCGCGTACCATTTGGATGGTAATTTATAATTTTTATTGCGGCCCGGGCGCGCGCTACATAATAGGGTGTAATGTAATAATGCGCTGGTGCCGGCGTGCGGCGGTCGCATTGTGGCCGGCAGTGTTTTTCATTGTTGCACAAAGGCGAGGCAATGATGAGATAATGTCAATGAGACCAATGGCGCAGCCAACGTAACAACAGCATAAAATAGACTATTATAAAATGATCAGGAACGACGAATGATCAAGTGTTGTTTCAGGCGCACAATGCGCGCCGGTGCGCTCGGTAATGGCATTGGCAGTAGCGAGAGAGAGCTTCTCATTCAGTTTCAATGAATCGTGGAGTGGAATCGAACTGCCCGAAACATTAGTAAGTAGTGAGATGTAAATGTAGTAGTCTCAAATAAACACTAAATTCACCGATGTATTAATCGTTGGTTCCACGAATTTTCGAAAATATGCGCTAAATTCCTTCAACTCTCGATGCACATGTACCTTTGCATGCACCTGTGTGTTGGTTGGTGCATTCTATTCTGCTGTGCGTGAAAAGTCCCCGTCTGGTGACCACGGCCGAACAGCTGAGTTGGAAACCGTGGGTCGCGGTCGATTGAATAGCTAGCCAGACCCGTGAGCTCGTTTGCTCCGTATACTCACATTTGTGATATGTACATGCATTTGTATGTATGCATTTCTGCATTTCGTCGTGACTCATAGACACACTCGCGCCTCGCATTCTCTCATTCATGCCGCGACACTACGCACGTGAAGCTAGTACATACGTCACACATGCGCAAGCTTTTTCCACCATTGCTGGTATGTTGGAGTTGTGTTCGCTATTTGTGGGAATGCGCACGCGATACTTGCAGTTCGTCGTAGTCGATGGGAGTTGCAATGCAGTTGGCGAGCTGGCTAATATTTCAAGTTGATTTTGCACCCGCTGCCGTGACTCAATCCAAATTAGCACTTGTAAATAATTTTACTTCTATTGGGCAAATGCATTCTTTCGACATTCTCCGATTGCTTGAGAGACGACATTACAAAGCTGACATTTATTTTAATTCCAATTGGCATTTAATACCCGCACTTGTTTTCCATAGTTGCATTACTAATTTATTACACCGAAATTAACCCAAACTGCATTACTTGCATCTGCAAGGTCTGTAATTGCTAACCAAATTCCAACCAGCAACAACTGTTTATATAATACCAGTGAATAATTAATGATTCTCTGCATTAATTTGCCCAGTTTGCCGTTCATCATCCCAACTGACATGCAGCGCCACCAGCCCAATTGGCTGGTGTTTCCAGTTGTCAGGCACTAGCATTATTGCAATAGCTCGATTGGCTTATCTTTTCAGTGGTGCGTCACTTGGATTTATCAAAAGTCGCTCACTGCGTCGTTATTTGTAACTGGCCTCAACTTTTTTAATCAAAACTTTCCGCCCTGCACGGATGTAAATTCAAGGTTTCAAAAGCTGGAAACCGATAGTCTCGCTTAGCGCTGGCACCGGACTGCAGGTTATTAAATATTACGGCTCAATCTAGCGATTTCAATGCAATTTCACATTTATTTACCAGTTTGCGCGTTGTAGTCTTGTTGGCGTTAACATTTATCAAAGCTCCATCTGGGTGTGATGGGTGTTAATAACTTTTCGATTGTCCAACATGATAAAAGACTGGACGATCCTTATAATTTACCTTTCTTCGTCAGTTGTAGGAAAGCTTGTTAATAAGAAGTGGGTTTAATCAAATGCATGCCTATACTTTTTATCATTGATGCCTACTTGTGCCGGGAATAATTTGGGCTATTTATTTTAGAAGCAGGTTCACCGCGTGGAAGACTATTACTGCAATTAATAATCGACGCCACAATGAACACAGGTGTCGTATGGACATGCGTTCCATTTTTTGTTTAAAAACTTCTACTTTGTGCGCTTTATAAAACAAGGCGGCGAAAATGTGAAAAATTCGTATTAAAGCGGGGGAAAACTTGGAGGGGGAAAATGATATACATTGGTTATAGATAACAACTACTTTTTTTTAGGTGTTGTGGTTAAATTAAGTCACTCTGTACATAATTTATATGACCATCTCTAACATCAGGCAGTCGGCGTTTTTCGTTTTGTTCTTGCTCCCGCATGCAGAACAACAACAATAACCATCGGAACAACAAGTCATAAATAGCGCAAAGGTGCTGGCTGGCATGGCGGCACAGTGATTGGTGCCACACTTGTGCTGAAACGCACGCGTTAAACTACTTTTGTTCACGAGTGCGATTAGCATTTTCCGAAACTGCAAAAGTCGTGAATGGAGTCGAAACCAGCATGATTTTTTGTTGATTGTCAACTTGTTACTGAAATAACAATGCCATTTAAGACAATAAATTACAGACAACTTTTGTTATTCGCTAGCGTTACATTGAGCCCAAGTTTCCAGCAGGAAACAATTTAGATCGGCGTAGACACATGAAATGCTTGCGAACAATGAGGTTTTGAGTGGTGTGTTTTGTGCTCGGAAGGAAGAAGATTTAAGCAGTTGCTTTGAATGGTATTGCAAGCAATTATTAACTACTTGTTAATCATTAAATTGCGTTGGAAAACAAAAGAAGTAGCTGCCTATTGAATAATTGCAAGCGTGGGTCGCTATCTCGATATTATCAGCTTGTAGTGTTTATGATGTTGCCAAAAGCGGCATAGTGCGAATTATAAATGATTGCCATAAATTTTATACACTGTTTCGCTGATCGATTCTTGTTGAGATTTATTCAAATTGTGGGAATTATATAAGAAAATTGTCTTGCATTTATTGGATACTACTGTTTATTTTCGAAATCATATTTTACCACCTTTAATGCAATATAATTAATTTAAATATTTTATTGCAGCAAGTGGGTTGCCAATTGTAATTTAGCAGTCATTCTAAAGGTTTGCAACATGAAAATTGGAAATTTGAGTGGCTATTGCAGGCGCATTGAAAATTCACTTTCTAATTATAAATTATTATAGACACCTCCATATATAAACGAGCTGAACCTATTTGAATAATACTGTAGGTAGGTTGATGTATGGAAACGCTCGTAATGCCGCAGCAATCGTACGGAGGAAATTAACAGTTAACAAAAACGCGCTATTTACGGAATAATTTCAAGATTGCTGCGCCTCGCGCCTGCTAGGCGAATTACTCACTCAATTCGATGAAATTGAAGAGTCGGTGTTGAGGAGGATTGTATGCCTAGTGAAATATCGTTATTACATGCAAATTTATTCCGATCAATATAAAAAAAAAATGCTTTAACTTTTTATTAGATAGGCAGAACCTATCTAGTCGTCTATTCTTTCATGAACGTTTAGCCGAGATTCAATAAATAATTGGTAGAATTGGGATAAAAATTAATTGGAACAATGTAATTAATTTAAATTTATTCTTATACGGAAGAAATTTGGTGTCACCTGTGATATTTGTGTTATCCTTACGACTCAAATTTCTAATGATTGCTCTGGAACTGAATTGCCATTTTTCCTGCACGCGGTGTTCAATTTATACGAATGCATTATTCATTCATATTAAAATGAAGCTTTAGAAAAAGTAGCGCGCGAGTGGCGGCAATGGCCAAAGCCGAAACCAAAGCAAACGGAGATGAAAAAGCAAAGCACATTCGAAATTTTAAATTACGCGCATTTCGTAGTGCTGCGCGCGATGAATGGCAAACTGGGGGTGAAGCAGGGCAAGTGTGGGAGCAAATCCAGCGCAGCGAATTCTATTCCATCGTGTTCTGTCTGGCTTTAGCCCCGGCAATACTTAATCAGACGTCGAACTTTTAAAAATTGCAAATGCACGTAAAAATAAGTTCTCGGGCACGTTGGCGGCGGACTATGATTAGACCTATTGAAGTCGTTGAGAAGTTGAAAATTTTAGTACTCGAGGCTCAGAATGTTGCCGCTCGTTATTGCCGGAATAACGGTATATCACTTACAAGTCCTGCGGGCGCAGGCTGCTGAGAGAGACAGGGCGGTAGAATGCATAATGTACGCACTCGTGTATGCACCCTTCGCACACTGAAAGTGTCGACGGTGGCAATGGAAGCTGACTCATCTCCATGATTCCGCGCGGCTCATGGCGTTGGAGGCGCCGCCGGGGGCGTTATTGCACGCTGGAGATGTCGTTAAACGACGCGCGGCACACGCGCGCAATGCACGCAGCCACCGCCGCGCAGGACTGCCAGCGCTTCCGCTTGATCCTTTGGGGAAAAATGCGTGCGGGCATGCGACTTTACAATGCAATCAAGAAGGGGTCACGAATTGATTGTTTCAAGATGCGAGGGGTGGACGTTGAGATTTATCATTTTTATGTCCCAGATTAGAGTTAGCAAGTTTTTTTTTGTGAAGAGTGATGCTACTGATTTTGGTCTAGGAGATATTTGGGTATTCAGAAAATTAGTTTGTCTCAACCATTCGGGTTAACTATTTTTTATTTCGTAATGAGGAACCGGAATGAAACGCGGTTGAAATTCCAGTTGTTCAGAAAGGAGGGAGAGGGTTCAAGTTAGCATGCCAACAATTTGAATAAAATAGGTGAAATCTCAATGGGGCTTGCTAGATGGCCATGGCGGTGGTATGAGCATTGGGAAATATTTATGACCCACCTCCCGAAACCATTGCTCATAGACCGTTCCAGCTATGTTTCCGTTGGTGGCGTCATCGACCTAAGTAAGCGTCGAGGCGCATGATTCCAGCTCCCTCGAGCAGAGCAGAGCAGAGCTTCTCATTATAAACAAGCACTTTGCGTTTGGCATGCTTCCTGTGCCTATTTTATTATTATAATGTGTAATGCGAAATAGAAATGAAAGTGAAAGGGTTGCACATCAACGTTAGCGTAGTTGGTTGTAGCCGGCCGGCTTAGGTTAGTTATTAGGTTAGGATGCACAGCGGATCCAAGGATCAAGCAGGATGAGTGAAAGTCGCCTTCCCTTGCGAGCGCCCGCGCTGCGCCGCGCTCTGTCGAGTCGCTTTATGGTGTGGTGGTGCGCGGTAATGCCAGGATGTAGCCTGGGGAAAGCAGAGAAAGCGGGGTTTCCCCTTTGTACACACACACATGCATTTTGGAGCGAATACATTTATTGTGTGAAGGCCTTCGTCTAATCTTTAAACATGAGCAGTGCAGGCAGCACGTATGCCTGTGAGGCAGACAGACAGACCCTCGATGGTTATAGGTTGATTTATATTATTACAATGCTTAATTTGTAATAACACCCGGTAGGCGGTTGAACGTTCAAATGCGACGCTATATACTCCAGCAGGCTGTAGATGTATTATTACAAAGTTTTTTCCTCAATTTTACAATCATCTCGATTCTAGGGGGAGGAAAATGGGATCAAAGCCAGTGCGCACCGCCTGTTAATAATTGAAGCTTTGCTTCGGTATTGATTTTTAATTAAAACTTTCTTCTTGTTGCTCGCATGCATATCACATTAAACATACTATACAGAAGGTTATTGCAAGTGGATTGAAAGATTGGCCTTGAATGATTTGCGGTGGACATTGTGATATTTTTAATTTGATTATTTTACATCAAGCAAACTATATTGTCGCTAGTGCTCGCGTTTTTCACATTGTTATTGATATATGAAGCAATAAATACTTGTCAACTTGTATAACCATCAGGCATTTTTCACATGCCTCGGTTTTTCAACAATGTCAACAACTTTATGTCTGTTCTTTTTTAATGGTGCTTACCAATAAAGAACTTAACTCTAAGAACAGACAATACTACAGGCAAGAAACTTGGCTGAAGAAAACTTAACCAGACTTGATGCTCTGGACGTGCTGGAAAACATAACGAAAGTTTGAGTGAGTCTCGATTTGACTCGACTTTATCGCATGCCGCTTGCTCTTCGTCGTATGTAGTTTTAGATGTGTTTTTTGCTGTTTCGATTCGAGCATCTTTGCCGTCTCCTGTGTTTGTAGGTTACTTATACGAGGAGCAGGCTGGGGTTTAGAGGATCAAACATAAAGATAACTCGCCACAGCCATCCGCGGAGATGTGGTCGAGGCTCTTAACTAATTTCCTCGAAACGCTCGGTCGAGTTCCGCTGAAAGTTTCGGCCGCTTTGCCAAGTACGGCCAGTGCGGTGTACACCTAAGGTACAACCTCGGTTTTATTTGGTTACTCACTTTATGGCGGTGCCTAATTCGAGCAACATCGCATGCCAGCGACACGACTTGTAAATGTTTTATGAAATTAACGTGCATATAAAAATGGAGCGTGCATTCATAAACGGAACGTCTTCTCTGAATAGATTAATCTCTTGGCACATAAAGTGCTGTTGGAGGATATACTTTATTCGATAGTGATCCGGAGTTTCATTGGAAGTGCTTTGTTTATTGATTACTTTGTGCACTTGCTACCAGTTACTAAAGATTTACGTCACGAAGCCAAAAAAGTTTTAACGCAAGTAAAATTAACTCTACAAACATTTACATTCCTCGGATAGTCCACGCGACGAGTAAATAATTATTTTCGAGCTGAACAACAAAGCCGTATATCAGTTGAAAACACGACTCAAAAATGTTTAAATTACCATTTATCAAACTAGCTTGAACAAAGAAATAGTTTGCTGACAAATTGTTGGATGGTTTGCTGCAACGCTCTGTATTGCGTTAGGTTTGCCCTTCAGGGTGTTTACGCAAGCCTCCTGGCGCGGAACGCGCATGCATTATCAATGTGATATCTTATCACAGGGAAATGACACGCGCAGAAGAGCTACCGATGTGCAATGACAATGACGGGAACTGTCTCTGGCATCGAAGGGGTGCATATATGATGCTAGGACTTTTGGGGTGGCTACATCTCACCCTTCATTGCATAGATTGTATTGAATGTACTTGCTATTAAATATTTCAAGTTGGGAATTTATTTGAGTTGCAATTAATTATTCTGATTATTCACGAAAAGTGACGAATCTCTCATAAATTTGTGCTTTCTTTCAACTTACTACTTGGATTGCATAAGAACAAAGAGATCGATGACAATAATTTATAGCAATTTACAGCGCATCTTTTGTTAAGTGCAACTTGTTATATTTATATAAATTTACCGCTGTCGTTCATTCCTATAGTCGTGCACACATACAAGTACTCTGCGTGCGCGCAATAAATGGTGTGTACTTGAAAGAATTAAATTATCAGTTCGTTGACCCATCGTGCTTATATGCGTCGTGTGTGCGTACGCCGCGCAGGATACACTGGGATAGGGGAACGACTTTTTTTGTAATCAAATGGTGCACCCAGTGTGTACGTTCGCTGTGCGCATTAATTTCACTTTACAACGCGGTGGAAGACCTAAATGTCTTTTCGGGATTTAAAAACAAAAGGAAGCCACGAGGAAGGGAAATCCAATGAATGGGCTGGAATTTATTTTTAGCCACTTTAGCCGAATCTTGCTTTTCATTCAATTTTCAAGATTTTAAAGTCTGCCGAATTATTTATGGCGTTTTGTTATTGCAATTTCGAAATTAAATAAAATTTGTCACGCGAATAAAAGATGATGAATACAACTCGTCATTGGAAAGCCAACAATCGACATGGTATTTGTTTTCGTTGTTTTTTTTTGCATATACGTTGGATGCGCTTGAAATACGCATTGTTTGTCCTATCTGCTCATCTTGGCTTTGACATCAATGTCGATTTCCCGTGCCGAATTTGTCGCGCTTCCAATTATTATACCAATGCGCGAGAGCCAGCACACGATTTTGTATTTTAACGCGCTCTTTCTTTGTTTTAGGTGAGTTATTTTTCATTCGTTTATTGGCTAAGTATTCAACATTCTGTATATTTTATTCGGGGAATAAAGGTATTGTTTCTCAGTAATCACAATCGCGGTTTATGTTAAATTGCGTAACTCTATAATTAACGCAGAAAACAAACGCGGAAATACAATATGACCATGTGCGCTGTTTGCTCGGCAATTAAAATCCTATTAACTACTAATAAAGACGTAACGCACTGCAGTCTAACTTTATTGCAATTGCAAATGATGTACAAATGACGGACCAGTGTGCAAAGTGTTTAATCGCAATAGAATGCAGCAGAACACGGCAAAAATGAGAGATCTGAATTGGAATCTGTTGGATGCGATACTAAAATATAACAATAATACTACTGCATGCAGTCGGAATGAGTGTAGTAATATGAATGAAACCGAAGAAAGAGTGAGGCGCGGAAAATTAATTGCGAAAGGGAAAGTTTTACTATTTGCTCGTTAGCGAAACATTTTACCGCACGCCGAATGCAAATAATGCGAATTTCGTGATTTTTTTTAAGCGGTTGCAATTGGAACAATTTGCACATTATTGCAACAAATTACGTCGTTGTGTTGTTGTTGTGGTTGGGTTAGAATTCTGACTAATAATTATAATTTGGACTGCAAAAATAATTGAATGAATCATAGCAGCTAGGCGTCATACTTGTTGTCTTGCTCTTGTGATGTTCTTTTAAAGTTCCAACAGTTGGCCAGTATTGAATCAATGCATAGTTTGAAACCTGTTTTAATTGAATTAATTTTATGCACTCGCTACGCATGCCCGTGCATAATGATGCACTAGGGGGGTGACTATCAGATAACGTATCAAAGGAAAGTTGGATGGAAGCTGCGTTTGCATTTGCGATTAGAGATGATTTTTAGGTCGATTACTATTGTGCCGATAGAAACATTTGATTTGTGATGGGACACACTTTGGCACAATTTGTATCTATGAGCTAAGAATCCAGCTAACTATTTAACGACAACATGTTTCCCAATGTCTTGCGAAAGAGATTATTACTGGGTAACGGGAATTTTATTTAGTTGCTTATCAACTTTGTTTGACTCCACATGTGTTGCCATCGTGCTTAATAATATCACTGCTCGCTGTTTGGTGGAGGTGCTTTGGTGGGAATATGAGACTTGTGATTTAATACGCGCATCTGTGCCACATTTTCGCTACCCATGCAGCGCCACGACTAGTTTTTATGCGACGCTAGGAAGGCACGGATCCAGGCTCCGGTTCCAATGCACTTTGCCTCAGCGCTACTGGAGCTTGAAAAAAGAAGCAGAGCAGCAGTAGCTGCATTTGGTCACAATGGCCTACGATTGCCGACTGGCATCCATTTGCCTAAATGCGTATCGAAACTCTCTGCGGGCTCGTAAATTAAAAATGTGGATAATGCGCACTCTGGGGCGCTTTTGAACCCTCTGCGATCCTAACCATAACAAATGTTGAAAATAATTTTTCCATCTAAGCGGGCCGAAACAAATTGCGTACTGTTTCGAGATATTTATTCAAATTATTAAGTGATTTATGATATTTTATAGGAAAACATATTTATATCGCGTTTTTTTTTTTTTTTTCGTGAAGCATATCAATCATGTGACTTAATTTAGATGCGCTGGACGTGAAGATTGGCCGCGAGCGTGCACATTGCGTCTCATCAACGGGCATTAGTTCTAAATATTTGTAAACGAAAATAGGCGTCTGCCCGGCAAATGCTGCTGGTTTTAGACAAAAACCTTGTCTAAATTTACTTTCGGACGATGACAGCCAGCCGCAATGCAGGCCAACTCGAGATGCAAAGTATTTAATAGGAATTTACACAATTTTTTGAACGTACAGTTAACTAATAAACTGGTAAAGGTGTAAATTTACATACAAAATTTGTTTGACGAAATGCTGAAATTTTTCGTTCAAAAAATAATTGATGCTTTTAAAGTTTTATGCCGCTTTTTGGCACGATTTATCTTTTCGTATTCAAACGATATTGAAGCTCTAAAGATATCAGTTTTATTACTTTAGAAAGATAAAATGCAACAACAAGCATTCGTTAAAAGTTTAGGCAGGGAGCAAAAGAAGATTGAATTACCAATTTTTTGGGACACTTTAGCTTACATTTGAATGCTCGAGGATTTTAAATTTGGGGCGAAATGTTGCGTTTTAGGTTGCATGGTGAAGATTTTAGATCTTGTTTTTAAAACAGGTAGAAGACTACAAAGTGAATACAAAATTTTAGTATGGCAACATCATGGTACGAGCTTTTAAGGAATGGTTTTTGGTAGGGTTATAAATTTGCTAATTTATTGTAAAGCATGTTGTTCAGGATTGAGAATAGTTTGCTAATAACTGGAAAAGCCTAAAATAAGCAAATGCAGTTTGAGAAGAAACAAGAAAAGTAAATATGAAAGGTCGTTTTTCGCAAAGGGAAAGAACATAAAAAGGGAGAAATAAAGATACATTTAATACTTTGGAAGGCTGAAAGTAAATACAACTGTAAAGGTAGGACGAATTGAAAGGAAGAGGAAGAAGGCGTTTCTTTACCTTATTTCTTGCATACACATTTACCCACGGAGCTATCTATATTTTCTATCTTTGTTGAATGTTTGATAACGTTATTTGAAACTATCGATAAATGCAACCGCTTCGGTCGTTGGCGTATTTAAGTTGCGCGCAGCTGCTCTATTTCGCTGCGCCTGGGAAAGGAAAACACGTGAAATTTCTTAAGTACACTGTCTACGTGAGGACTTCATTAGAACGCTGACAATTATGGTTTTATTGTAGCCGCAGAATATGCGTATGTAATGCCATCGGTTCGCACGGTAAAAGGAGCAGAAAACGTTTAGTAAAAACCTTACAAATTGTGATTATTTATGACAGTGTCTAGTACATATGCGGGCAACTCATTAAAGAAGCAACCACAAGTACTACGTGCGGCAAAGTTTGAATGCGTAAAAAAATGGAAACTAATTGTTTGTAGGATATTTGCGGAATGGGATCGAACGACATAAAACGGTTTGTCATGGTTGCGGGCTAACAGTTGAATATTTATTGGCCCTAATTCATTCACTGCAGGTGTGTGTTTAATGACGCCAAGTTGGAAGTCGTGCTTCGTCTGTACACATCATCGAAGAGTTGCCTGTTGGGTTTCACAGTGTCCTTGATTGCCATTGCCCCTTCCTTCATTCTCCTATACGGCAAGTGTCGTCTTTGGTGTCGTTTTCGAAATTGACCCGACAACAATTAACACCCTCGGTTTATAATTAGAGTAAGCTTTTTCAAGCCGATGTAGCTTTCGTTGAACCTGTAAAGAAGCTTTCGGAAGTCCACCCCTCGTTTTCTTGCTCAGTGTATCAGTGACTTTATGGGTTTCAATCGGTGTGTGCGTGCCTAGTTGAATTAAACGTTCACCCCGCTTTATTATTTATGTTCATCGGTTCATCCCTTTCGCGTTACATCCCATTCGGTCTGCCGTCGACGTTGCGCAGCATTGCTGCTGTGGTAGTGGCGAGAGTGCGCGGCGCCGTGGGCACATCCCCTTTAATTTTACCCTCTGACACTGCGAGCAGGCGGGCGGCGGGCTAGCCGGTGATAGAAGTGGTTGCAGTGATGGTGGTGGTGGTGGTGGTGGTGGTGCTGGTGCTGGCGCTGGCGCTGTCTAAGCTGTATACCCCATCGTCATCGTCGTCGGGCGAACGTTAACGCTTTAACTCTGACATTGCTTCGGGACCAAGCAAGTTCGTTTTCAAGAGACATTCGTAAATTGTCGATTTCGTCGTTTGGAGTAGATTCACTTTTGTTTTACACAACAATCTGTGCAGTTTTCTGGGTAGTAAATCTTGAATTTACCCACCCACTCGGAAATAAGTTGATAGTTTGATGTTTTTTATCTCTTATACTCTGTTGCTAACTGCTTGCAGGCCAAATTAAAGCAGTCTTGGATTGACTGTGACCAATTTGATTGTTTCTAATTGTTTGCAAGTCAATTACAAAATGTGAGTGGTGCACTCTGCGCTTGCAACACTCTATGATGATGCACTTTGCTTCATCACACACTGTATTTACTGTAATTACTAACTAGCTACCTTTGCCTTCAATCTGCGCTCGCTAGTTGTCTAAGCAGAAAGTTTGCAAAGCGGCGCCCACTAAAGTGCTCCTGCCGGCGAGTGAGTAATATCGTTGACCCCTTTAGTCTTGGCTCAACAAGCGTCCGTTGTCTGGACGACTAAATCTGTCAAGTTGATTTTACTGCTAAGTTGCTAACACTGCTAAGTACGAAGTTGATAGCCACCTAACAACACTATCAACTATTAGCCAGCCCAACTGGAAGCTGCCAATGAGCGCGTTCTTTTCGGAGAGGTCAGTACTTGACTCTGGAGCGATAAATTACGTTTAGAATGACACGCTGACATTTACTTGATTGCTAATTATTTATTCACTATTTGTGGTGGTTATGCGCGAACAAAGAAACCATTACCGATTGGACAATTTCATGCGCAAACAAAGTAAACATATTATTCGGTCAATTAAAAACGAATTATACATGCGAGCGCATGGCCGACGATACGACATTAATGATAATGCAAACGAACGCACCCAAGCTCGAAGTCAACTTATCAATCAAATTGCACGCACGTTATGACCATGGCCTACAACTTTTCGTCAGCTATTGCTGCGTTCTCGTGTGTGGGACTAATTAATTAATTAATTACTAAGTATTATTAAGTATGCAAAAGCAACAATCAATATTTTTCTAACGCGCTTTTCAAATTGCTTTTTTAGTGTTAGTCCACGAATGAAATTGCTCGATAAAAATGGATGGAATTTAAAAAATAAGAACTTGTTTCAATTAATTTCCACATCCACATCGTTTTACTCGTAATATAATAAAAACAAAAATGCAATTACTATTTTGATATTAGATTTGACGCTTCTGCTGATTGGTTTGTGGATAATTGAAAAATATTATTGTTTAATAAAATCAAAATGAAATTCTTGACCAAATAATTGGGATGCGGTGGGCGTGAATGCGTGTTGTATTGACTGTGCGTAAATTGTCGATGAGCTCCCGAGAGAGTTGAGACGAAGTGACGTCATCGCCGCTCTCCGCCTGCTACTGCTGCCGCTTCAGTGTGCCTGCGGAACCCGCAAACGGCAAGGATCAATACTGCCGGCAGTGCCGCCGCCACGGCACAACAACCTTCTGTGAGAGGTGCGGATGGGAAGGACAGCGGCACATGTATGCTGGAATTTGCTTCAATATGGACAATTTGCTGCGAGAAATGCAATTATCAAGGGTCGGGAGATTTATATTATTATTATTTATTATTTATATTTCAGCAGAATTTCTAATATTTTAGGATATGCTTGTGGACGAAGCAAGTAAAGGGAAATTGTCTTTTGTCAGTTCCAGCTAGTTAGTATTTGGCACTTGTAGGCGCGTGTGGGCCAGATGAAAAATCGCAGCAGAGGCGTCTACGTTCAAAATTCAATTTGGAAGAATTCCAGCACGAGAGCATACGTCGCCATTATAGATTTTATGCCGCATTTTGCATAAATGCCGCGACTTGGCGACTGGAAATCGATGGGATTTTCACAGTAGCGGCAGAGATGAATGAATGAAAATGTTGCGTTAATTGCTCGTGCAATACCGGTTTGCCGCGGAGAGTAGTGGTGGCGGCGGCAGCTTGTGATGGGTGGGTGTAGTGGTGGCGTGTGGCATAGCTCACACGGCGCCACGCTCACACACGCGCCAAGTTGTTTGTTTATTGTGCCGTGCGCGCCGCAACAACACACCTTTAAACGTTTTCCTGCTGCGAGCGACGATATCGCAGGATTAAAGGCGATAGTCTCGTACGAGCGCGCGCGCTGCCTGCTGCTGTGATGGTGTGCGCGGACCGAGCAGTGCGCAACCACTCAGTGAGGTGGGTTGAGCTTGAAGAGCTAATAAAATGGAATTTCATCTATTGAATACGTCACCCATATAATACAACGTACAAGTTGGTACTGGTATTTAATGGTATTTAAAATGCAATAGTTGCCAGTCATTTAATCTGGATAATAATAATTTCTAATCCATATAAATGCAATTTATTCAACTTGGACTTTTGTTTATCCCATTAATTACTGAAATGGGATTAATATTTGCTTAATCGCAACATTAAATTGCTCTGCATCTAACAAAGTACACTTGCGTCAGGTGCGGCGGCAGTTACATTGCTGCAAAGTGATTCCTGTCCACAGCAGGAAAAGTGTGGCTTTATTACCTACTACACCCACAGCAGGCAGGCCACATGGTGTAATCGTGTAGCCAGCAATGGAGTGCGGCCCGTGCGAAGCTATTAAAGGCGCGTCCCCCACCACTCGCGGTATCGTGCGCGTCGCGTCGCGTCGCTGTTCGCCGGTGAGTCGGTGGTGGTGGTGTCGGTCGGTGCGGTCGGCCGGTCGGATGTTCCGCTTAAAGCCGATGGACGATAATTAGCAGCAGGAGCGCACGCGAGTCGCACACGCGCCAAACAGCAGTGCAGCTTTAAGACGCTCGGCGCGCGCACGCTCGATCCTGCTGCTCGCATGGAGTGTATAAATGCAGCTGAACTGAGTCCAGCCGCACGGACTTGCGCAAGAGGACGAACAACGAACTGTAGAGATTGTCCTGCAGCGTCTGGTATTTGTATGTCTGCGATGGCCACCTGAGATCCGTCTATGAATGGCCAGACGGTGTTGACGAACGCTGCTATGAATAGAATGCATTTTTCTATTGTCAGCATTTATTTAGAGTTTGAACATTGAGATGACAAACTGAAATTGTTGAAAAAGCTCCATTTTCAGCTGAACCAATTTGATTTTTTCTAATGCACTTCTGAATTCTTAGTGCGTATATGCGTATGCTGCAGTATAGCATTCGCATTTGAAGTAACCAATAGACGGAAGGAAGTTGTGCGGGACATAACGTTGTGCGTTCCACTTTTGAATGGCTTCGGCCAGCAACACAGCGAAAACGAAAACAAATAACTGCAAAACGCCGATAATACAAAAGAAAATGAAAAGAAGACGTCAAGTGAGCGTAACATTACTTTTACTTATTTTCATCAGCTATCTGCGTAAAGAAATTTCCACGCGATGAATTATTTATTTGTGCGTTAATTGGCACAACACATGTGTCGTTTGTTTGCTGCTTTGTTTGTCTGTCATTTTCTTGATGTATTCGAGCGTTTGTTCATTTGCAATTTGTGCCTCGCTGCTAAGCAAACAGACGTAAATAAATACTGAGCGTTTTGCCACTCTTCGTTTTCCTTCCTTGCAGACTGATTATAATAGCAACATTCCGGCCAGTTGATACATGTTTCTTTTATTTTCCTTCAAGTTTTTATTACCACTGGGAAGAAGCCGATGGCCGTTGGTCGCGCCGCCATCGACGCCATATGTGAAATTGTGACATATTCGTGCATACATTGTACGTTGTCGGTGAGAAACTTGCGGCGGCAGTGCCTTCGCAACGTAAAAGGAAAAATTCAAAAATAATTGCAAGTGCGTAACGGTCTCGGTTTCCGTTTGCAGCGTGTGTGTCTCCCGCATCGTTTCTTCACATTTTGAGCCTCCGCCAAAAAAAGAATGCAAAAACTGGTGTGTGTGGTATTAATTCACTTCCTTTTCCAGTCATTTTAGCTCTATAATATATGAATAATTGCAACTGCTCGCAGCCACCTCTAATTAAAAGCAATTGCTGGCAATGAGCAGTGGCGCATTGACTCAAGTGCGACAAAGTAATGCAAAGTAGAGTCAAGTTCCTAACGGCATTTAATGCAGGCAGCTACATGTCCATTTGGTAGCAGCAAAAGAATCAAGATTATGCGTGTTTGTGGGCAATATGTACCGGGTGTGATTAGGCGGGCCCTGCATTGCTGATGACGACGTTCAGGCTGCCGCCAACGGTCAAACGGAAGTCCACTTATGTCTGCGATAAACACGCGCATCGCTTGTACCGAAACGGTGCGTCTATTTGCAGCTGCAACCACCTAAGTGCAGTTAAACGGCGTGGCGGCGCTGCATTTAAGTGCAGTCTGGCGCAGCTAGCTAGCGGTAGCCTCTTCGCAGACGTAACAACGTTGTTGGAAATTAATTTCTGTAAACAGACCTCGATACCAGATTGAGATTGTCGGACGAGGAGATAATTGGGGAGTCTGCGCTCGGGTGTTTGGTTGGGGTTGAACTTGGATGTAATTCCAAACCCTTTCGTCCAAGTTGCTTTGATGGCCCGAGGCGGAGTTCAAGCCGAAGGTCAGTCATCTTCATTAATTTTGTGTTTCAAGTATAATTATTTTCGGGTACAAGGTTTAAAAATGAGCGAGATTACTTTCGAACGCGGACATTTCTTCTTGGAAGCCGTACCATTCCACGGGATGAAAATGGTGTGTGTGCATACTCACGTTTTCGCAGTCCACTCACTTCAACTTCTAAATTCCAAAGAGGACTTGGAAGATGCAAAGATTCTTTTGTGAACACAACCCAGCTTGGTTCTCACGGCTGGCTGTTTGCGTACTTATTTTGGGTAATGGAGAGAGGATCATGTGATTTATTACAACGGCCGAAATTTCTCTGAAGCAATATAAACTTTTACATTGTTTTCATTGGTGGTTCTCTCTAGTTTAGTTTTCTTCCGTTTTGCTCACCTCTTCGTATGGTATGCCTCTCGCACCTCGAGAGCAGCCATGAACTGATGAACTTTGCACTCTGCGCAAAAAGTGCTGAAGACCGGACGACCTTCGATCGGCTGGAATCCGCTGCTCTGGCTTCGGAGCATAGCGTAATGTGCATGCATGCGGGCGGATCTCTTTGGGCTTGGAGGGTGGAGGAGGTAAAAGTATCTGTGTGCGGGCATGGACATGGACCTGCGGACGTGTGGAACACTCATGTGAAGTGATGCGGTCTTGCAGCCTGGCGTTAGTTGGCGAGAGGGTGGGAGCCAGCAAGTTGGCCGTTGAGTGGTTTTCGCAACACGAATTTCTTGCTGGCAGAGCAGTTGGAAAGCAACTAGGATCCAATCATAATGAGGTATAGGGTACACGGTATGGCAGCATGAAATTGCTTTCAAACTAGAAGTGTCTAGCAAATTAACGTAGCAGCATTGGAGGAAAATAGAAAATACCCGAAGTCCAACTTAGCTGATTAGTGTTTATCATAAGCACTTTCCTCGTAGTTTTTTGTCGGTGCTCTACACAGTTACACGTTTCAATGACTTTTGTTGACTGACTGACTGACCGACCGCATGGCGTTGGCTCTTACACACCCACACGCCGTCACCGCACGCGGCTGTTCGATTCACCAGCCATGACCACATACTTCCTGCGTGCGTGTGACCCTGTCCTGCTAGTCGCGTGTAAGCTTGTGAACGCGGCGGCAATGTGTGTGTGTGGTGAACGGCATGGTGCGCTTGGACTGCATCTTTTTCAAGGCTAAGTTTGTTTATGTGTCTCTTCTCTACCTGCTCGAGACGAAGGGAACTCTGGCCCGACGTTGCAGACTCAGGTAGCACTTGACCATTGGACAGATTTTCAGCGTGCACACTGCGAATGTGAACTCTGCTGATGGGTTCACTCACTCAGTCATGCCTCGCTCTGGCATCCTCTTTGCATTTCTTCCCTCGATTTGGACTACTGATTGTTGGATAGAATTGTCTGCAGTCGCTCGCAATGAGTCACACCGACAGGAGACATTTCCATTTGATTAACTGTTTACGATACTAAATGGGCAATCACTGCAATTGTTTGATATCATTTGTGCGATAAGAAAGGCAAAAAGGCGGCGGGTTTATGAGGCGAATGAGGGATAATGTGACTGTGCGAATGAGTGATGGTTCTGCGATGGGGCGGCAAATAGGAATCGACCCGCGCCGACAAAATGGATAAAAAGGCGTCGGAGCGTGTAAATGACACTGCGTGGCTGGCCGAATGACCGCCGAAGCAAAAACAATTTGTCTGCGGCTGCCCCGATTTTTCTTTCTCTTTCTATAGGTTAATGCATTTGCTTTTCTTTCAGAAACACTTGGAATAAAGGACAATGTACGTTTTTCTTGTTATATCGAATGGCAGTTTATGTTTGCAAGTCATAAGTTTTTTTATCATTCTAGGACACAGTTGAGTGAATAAATAAATATTACTTTAAGAACGGCTTGTATCAATACAAGATAATTGAAATCAATAATTGCTCAGGTTGAGCTAACAAAAATCAATCTTCTCCAGCTATGCAGCACGCTTTAGTGCATTTTAAACGATTAATTAATCAATGAAA
Source organism: Diploeciton nevermanni (assembly GCA_027575565.1). Lineage (NCBI taxonomy): Eukaryota > Metazoa > Arthropoda > Insecta > Coleoptera > Staphylinidae > Diploeciton > Diploeciton nevermanni. The sequence goes on from JAODIE010000012.1 coordinate 2,442,954, forward strand.
ACTGTTTGTAAAAATTAACAGGCAATTGGGTGACATGATCACGCCAACTTTCAGGTATTTCCGCGATCTCAAATCGTTTAATTACGTGGGAAAACTGATAAAGTTTAAGTACATAAAATATAAATCACCTAAGTGATAATATGGTAGGTAATTCCACATTCGTAATGTGGAATAAACTAATTTCATCACTAAAACAATAGAGCGCTATATTTGGGTATGAGAATAGAGTTTGTCAATGTCGCGTGAAATTAAATTGAAGCGAACAAGTCTGTCACAAATGAAAAGAGTGAAGACCAGTTGGAAGCCATTGCAGGCGCACAATAATTTATGGAAACTCGCCGCGACTCGTGTTGTGGCTGCCGGCGGCGAACTGGAAATGAAGTATGGACGCATAGTGCTTTACCTTGAGTGTCAATGCAATGCAATGCTAGGCTATGCTATGCTATGTTTTGGTTTGATTTGTAATGTCTTTATTCGATTGTTTCAGGCTTCCATTTGAGTGGCGTCGTCACGGGCAGCCGCTTGTCGCAGCCGGCGACGCTGCCATGCGGCAACGTCGTCGGTGGCAGCCCAGAGCCACCGCAAAAGTTCAAAGTCTCAGTCAGTTTCGACAGGTAATGAGTTAATTAGTAATTTATTGCCCAACAATCAATTGCTATTACTTGGCATTTCAGATGCAAAATCACATCAGTGACGTGCAGCTGCGAAACAAAGGACATTTTTTGGTGCCAACACGTTGTCGCGCTGTCCTTGTATCGGATACGGAATGCGGAAAGCGTGCGTTTGCGAGTGCCCATTTCAGGTAAGTTTCTTTGTTTCCTTTCCGGTTATAATAATTGGTGACTATAATGCCTCAGATTCAACCTCAAGATTTGTATCCAAGCTATTACCCTAATAAACCATTGCTTGAATTATGCGCATTCTCATTATAGAAGCATTGCTACAATCTACACACTAGTTAAGTTTTTATTCGTTCACTGTCCGGCTTTACGATCAACGGATTGAAACGAGTGCAATAAATGCAAATAACGGATCAGGAAAGTGCCCAATCCCCGACTTGAGAACATTCGATTGTTATTTTCCAGTGGCGGCAATTAAAGTCCAGTAATTAATCACGAAAATATACAGCCACGTCGACCTCGGCCAGTCATAATTATGTTTATCTGCGAGCGTCGGTCGAGGGTTTTTGCAACTCTTTGCAAATACATTTTTGAAGGCTACATTTGCTACCAGGTTTGCGATAGGTTAGGTAGTTGCATTATTTCCCGAATCAGCTGGAAGTTACTTGGGCAAATTTGGCTCTTTTTCTTACTTGTTTGCTGCTTCAGTTGTGTGGTCATTGTCTCTTTACGGTATGGTATTCAGCGATAGAACGACGAGCTTCTTGTCGGTTGTGTGCTTTCCGTTTTCCTTTCCATTGCCAGCTTAAGCTCCTCTGTATGTCGTCCTTGTTGTACGCCACATGAGTTATGATGCTCTAGTCCCTTTTTCAAGCTTTCTACCTCACCAAAATCCAAGCCAATGATGTCGAGCACATAGGAAAGATTTCAAGAGCTATACGATTTAGCTTACGACCTGTACTTGCATGTTTTTTTTTTATTATTATTATTATTTCTAGTTTAGAGTCTAGGGTAGGCACTGCATACTAATATGGAGGTGGAACATTTACGACCTTTGACATGGCCGTGCTTGTTCTCGTACTAGCACATCGTTGGAATTTATTTGTAGGAGATGTACAAGTAAAATTTAATATTACGCTCTGTTTCGAATGCTCACAAAATGGAATACATACATTGAACGTGTCTAGCCTTCTGATTGGATAGTTAGTTGTTCAATTGTAGACCTTTGAAGCATATTTGTGCTTTCTTCCCAATTCCGTCATTTCTCTCTTCATTCCACCGCATTCTTTTATGCGATTGTGAATGTTTCGGGACGGTTTCCATTTTACATTCTGCACGTGCACAGCAGCAGCCTATAGAGAGGGGTGTATAGAAAGATTGCAAGGCTATAGGCAGGCACACTGCCTATAGCATAGCCTTGCAATATAGCCTATAGCACAAGTGTGTGCAGGTTGCCACCTGTACTAACGCGGCGCTGGTACGACGAGGGGGTTGGCGCGTGGTGCAACACCGTGCTGACATGCTCCCAAAAACATGTGCTACCAATAAATATTTTTAGTCTAGCACATCTTTATTTTCAGCTGAATGTCGGTCTGATAGTTTCAATTTGCAGCATATATTTAAAATAATCGCAGCAATTTTATTAGTTTGTTGAGGAGCATTTGTCTTTGATGATGTAGCTATTATTATTGTGGTGGGATGCTGAGTGTTTGGAGAGAAAATTTCGATTAACCTTAATTACACGTTACGTGTTTCTTTCGTCTTTGCTGTGGCTTAACGCGTAGGGAGTGGTAGAAGTCGGTCGGTCGGTCCTCTGCCACCTTCTTCAACATGAAAAGGAATCTCTCATCACGATTTATTAGTTCATCTTCTTGGCCGCCAACCAACTTGTGATTGCAGTGGCTGCGACCTCTCAACACTAACTTTTCGGGAAAATATTGAGTTTTGCCAGTTGAAAAATAAATAATTAAACATTCGCACAGATGCGAATTGAATGGAGTGAAAATACATTAGGAGACAACGTGCATTGTTATTAAATTCCTCTTTGTCAGGTAGAAAAAGGTTTGAGAAATTTCGAAATTCGCATTTGCACGTCGTTCACCTTGACGTCGGTGCTTCTTCTAATCTTTCCAACTCAACTGTAAAAACACTCAATTGATTGATAAATGAGAAATGGAAACACCCGGTTTACAAGGGGTATACCATACCTGGAACATTATTCCATCTTTGTGGCCCATGATGAAGGCCGCCATTTTCTTCCTTCGCGGCAGATAACTTAGTTATTATGCGTCTCGTTTCGGTCATTTAATTTGGTACCACTTCCATAC
>JAODIE010000012.1:2446000-2619009 GCA_027575565.1 Diploeciton nevermanni
TTCAGAACTAAATAATGAATGGTCGAATGGCATAAATGATTATATATGGAAATTTTTCATTTCGATTCCAATTTTCACTCGAAATCCCTCCACCGGCAGAAAACGCAATATTCCATCTTGGACTGCAGTTCTTATTATCTATTATTACAATGCATGAATAATATGATAAATATTCATATATCAAAATATATTGCATATGATATGTGTGAGTGTGTGTGGTTGCCCACTTGTTTGCCCGGAGACTTAATTATTGTTAGTACTCCACCTTAGTTTCTTTCATATATAAATTGTTTCTCATATTATTGCTGGATTGATATTTTATTGCGCCGTGTTGTAGGTGTGTGTGTGTGTGTGTTGTATAGCTAGCTAAGTTTGGTTGTTGCATGCATCCTTGCGCCGATGTTGAGTCGATGCTCAAAAAAATCTCTGCTCGATAATAACCACACCTATCAAGTCCCGAACGGGCCAGGCCTGCGCCCCCAAGCTGTAACGATTTCATATTACGCGCCGCGACTCGCGCAGACAAACAACTCTTTTGCAAACCACCACATTTGACTTGCAAACCCCGATAATCTTAAATACCATTCTGTTTGCGATCGTATTTATGCCATCAGATTAGCGCCGCTTGCCGGATACTAACTAGCTGAAGAAGCGTGTGCTGGATGATGTGTGGTGTATGCGAAATGTGTACGCAACGTGGTGCGGCGAGAGGGTTGGTTGGTTGGCTATCGATCGGATCGGCGGCCGGCTGGCGCTGGCGTTTCCGCCGCCGTTGCTGCTGCCGCCATCGCCGGCGGCGCGTCGCGTTGCTCTTCTCTTCTCGTGCCGTGTTTGACGGCGTGTTTTTTCTATTGTTTTTCCGCGTACGCCACACACGGTTGCGCCACGCTACCACCTCCTTGGCCGACTCCGACTAGCCGCTGTCGTTTTTACCGATTTCACTAGCTACGCACACGCGCCACCCTTTCCTTTATTTCCCTCTTTTGCAGCACCCACGGCAATGATTGCGCCGGCGCGTAGCACTCGAGATGCACACATCCGCTTTAAAATCGCCTCGATGTCGGCGAATTAAAGCCACTTAAAGCTCGCGTCGTCGTATGCAGCACGGCACGCATTCCCTCCTGCAGCATCAGCGGGACCTGAGTTACATACATACATATTCAATATTGACTGCAGGTCCTCATCTCTACGCACAGAGAGAGTATGTGTGCGCTAGTGGGTTCGGGCCAGCAAGGAGAATACGCTTGGTCTTGAAATCAAACATTTTTACTAATAAAACTGGCCAAATCTGGTGACTTGGTTCTTGCAGGCACCTCCAACCAAACACACAAAATTACTTATCAACTCACATCGTATATCTGACGACACTTTGCTGCCATATTTGAATGGCGCTACGTTTATTTTCACCCAAGGGTGTATGCTGTCTTCGCATTGTACGACCTGCAGCTCAAGAAAGAGTTCATCATCAGTGCGCGTCTGCATAATTTATAAGCAATAATATGGTGAACCCTGCATTGAAAATAAAGGGTGGCGCACTGGCAGCAGCGTGGCACGGGGAGATTGGGTCGAAGACGGGAATGCTCTCCGCATTCTGGGTGTTATTCATCTCTCCACTCTATTCATATTCAGAGTTCGTGCCTGAGCAGCGGTGGCGCGCCGTGTGCATTTGTCATTTAAATAAATTAGCCTCAAAAAGTATGCTAATTTTCGGCGAGCATACGTATAATAATGAGCAGCAACAACGCATACTGGTTGTTTCTCAACTTACTTAGCATACCAGATTCTTGATCAATAAGTATTGATCATACATTGCAACCAGCCACTGTATTGAAGAAATTAGCATCTCCTTGGTAACGTTGCTTATCAGGTGATCAGTGGGCTGCCTGCTGTTCATATAGTTGATTGAACTGGTTGCCTACATGCATAAATTCATCGCATGCAAGCCGAAGCTATTCTCGACTTGCTTGCTGGGCGGTGCTGATGATGGCGCGTCGACGAATTCGAATTTGCATTGCAGATGGGGTTTGCTCGCTGGCACGGCTGGAAGTTTGAGCCATCTATCCAGCCTTCCACGGGCCTCAACGTCAAAAGCGTCGTCAACGCGCGCAGCGCTGGCTGGCTGCGCTCGATTCTCTTTCATCTATCTCGGCGCGGCGGCCCGAGCTTGCTTGCCCGGCTGGTTATTATTGTGCATTCAGCTTTTTGCGTGCCTCGTTCGTTTGTTGGTTTGTTCTTGGCGTGAATACGTGAATGATTCGCACGAGAGAGGAAGAAGGGAGAGTGTTTGAGCAGCAAAAATCTCTGGCATTTTTCATTGATTTTCACCGAGTTTTCGCCTCGGTGCGTCTCGTCTCTTCTGTCTGCACACGCCCTGAAATTGAATGCCTTCTTCCGTATTTTGCATAAATAATTTACCGACCCGCATCAATCAATATGCCGAACAGATTAATAATTGCAGGATGATTAATAGATTCAGTTCAGCCCAGCACCGGAATAGGTTTGCTCTAGTTTAAAATGAATTCCTCATGCGTCGGACGTTCCGCCCAAAGAGTTGGCAAGGCTGGCATTGGTCCTCTCGGTGCATGTCGTCGACGGTGGGCTTTGATGGAGCGCCTGCAGGATTGAAACGTGTTATTATTTATTAAAGCTGAGCGTTGCTTTGCCAGCGACGGACGGACGAACACATCGACTTTAAGTAGCGCGTAGCGCTTGCCTGCTCTGCCGTAGCGGCGGCAATCGCGTGCGCCGCTCCCGTAGCCAACCGAACACGCATAAACACCGACTCTCGACAACGCTCTTGTGCACCATCGACCTGGATTTTTTCAATCACCTGTGGCAATTTAGGCGCCTATAAAACCAACGTGGACATGGTGCGCTGTCAAAGTGAATGATTGAATTTGGGTTTGTTGTTGTTGTTGTTTCAGAAACACTTCTGCAGATGGACAGGCAGCAATTACAGAAATTCGTTCAGTACCTGATCTCAGAGCATCACACCGAAGTGCTGCCAACGGCGCAGAAGCTCGCCGACGAGATACTGCAACAGCGCAGCGAAATCAATCAGATTCCAGGGGCTCCTGACCCGACAGCGGGCGCCTCCGCCGACGACGACCATACCTGGCATCTCGATGAGGAGCAGGTCTGCGAACAGGTCAAGTCCTACCTGTCGCAAGGCGCCTACTACAATGCCAACAAGCAACTGAATTCGTTGTTCTCCAAGGTACATTTCTCTCCACTGGCAGCTAGTATTATATCATTTTCGAATTTGTCATCTGTATTAATCGGTGTATTACGCCTAGGTGAGAGAAATGTTGCGGGCGCAGGACTCTAATGGCGCGCGCATGTTGACGCTTATCACGGAACAGTTCCTATCCGATCCCAGACTGCAGCTGTGGCGCATCCAAGGCCAGGCTATGACTGATAAGTGCCGTCAATTGTGGGATCAACTCGGTAAATACAAACCTTATTCATATGACTGTTGCAAGCAAACATAGACGCGACTTGACCCGAATGAATACAAAAAAATATTTGCACGACCAAGTTTATCGAACCTAGCAATTATTTTGGAGCAAGAAATATATCTTATTTTCAATTTAGGCTCCTTATGGGTGTGTATTGTTTTAAATCCAAATTGTACAAATCACGAGAAACACCAATGGAAACAACTGTTGGAGAAATGGACACACGTCGACGTTTGCCCACCAGAAGATCCCGATTTTCGGTTGCATCAGACGAATCAACGCGATTCGGTAAGCATCCGCCATGAACAAAACGAACGCCTCTAACATTGTGACTGCCTTCCTCTCAGTATGCGAACAGAGATCGGGACAGGGATCGGCATTACCACGACAGGGACCGCGAAAGAGATCGGTACGCGGATAGGGAACGAGATCGTCGTGAGCGGAGGGATCGAGACCGCGAGCGGGAGCGGGATCGAGATCGTGGAAGGCCGGTGTACGACTCGTCCAGCAGTTCTGACGACGATGACGCTAGCAGCTATCATCACTACAGTAGGAACAATAACAAGCGATTACGTTTATCAGGGAATCATTCTAAGTCAGCACCAGCTTTACCTAGGACAGTATTTCACAGGTATGACTAATACAACTTTATTGTATGCTTCTCGACTAATTTTATTTCTCTCTTTGTGCAGAGCTTTAGATGCAGTCTCCATGTCATGGGATAATATGCACCTGAAAAACATTTTATCCAGTGATGTTTATTGCTCACACGTACCGGACAACTCCACATCAGGAACATTCAATCCACAAGGACAACCTCTATGGAATGGTGCGTCACCAGAGTCCATCAAATAACATCAAATCAAATTCTTCATTGTTTAATTTCAGAACCTATTCCACTTTGTGCTGCAAGAGTTGACTCTCTTCGATCTCATGGACATATGGAAGCAGCGTTGCGACTGGCCGTCTCGGTTGTGCGTACTATGAAGCAACAACAGCTGATAGCCCAAAAGAAATGGAATGAAAGTCAGCAGGCCGCATGTAGTAGTAATAATAGTAGTGGTAGTAGTAGTAGTGGTGGTAGCAGTAGTAGTTCCTCGGCGGCAAGCTCTAGTAAAACCAACAAGCCATGCACATCCCGATGTGCTGGTCAGTGCATGGCGTCATCCTCATCAACGTCGACGACATCGGCTAGTGCACCTGCCAACACTGACGGTTGGGTGGGCCATCCATTGGACCCAATAGGTACTCTGTTTGACACATTAGCAGACGCCTCAATTGTTCCGGAAGATCAACGACCGAGGACACCTAGCTACCTTGATGTAGTTGGAATGGACGAACAGCATAATATCCGCCCGCGGTATCACCACGTGCCTGTTGTGGGATCGCGGGATCGCTCGGAAACGTATCTAACGTTAGCCTTCGAAGTTGCCTTGATTGGTCTTGGCCAGCAGCGCATTATGCCGGTTGGATTATACGCACAGGTAAGCATTACTCGGCCGCCAGCAAACATGATACACTCAAATTGACTGCATTAATCCAGCATTATCGTTTTCTTATCTTAATAGGAGAAGGCGTGTAAGCAGGAGGATAGGCTTATAGCCAAGCTGCAAGAAATTGAAGGTGATAATAATCTAGTTGCTGTGCTGCGCCGGCAAGCGATCATTCTCTTGGAGGGCGGTCCCGCGAGTGGACTAGGAATTGGCATCCATCCGGAGAGTATTCCGATGCACACATTTGCGCGATTTATGTTTCAATCGTTGCTCATCTATGATCCCGATTTGGCGTACGATGTTGGTCTACGCGCGATGCGTCTTCCGCTTTTGGAGGAGCACGAAGATTCCGATGATCCTCTGGGTGGTAATGGTCCTAGCTCGCTGATGATGAGTCGATCCCCGAGGTGGTTTACTCTTGGTCACATTGAGACGCAACAGTGTACTCTGAGTAGTACTATGTTATCCGCAGCGAAAGGTAACAACAAGTCTGCCTAGTTTTAATTCTTCTTATTCTTATTCTTCTTCTTATTATTTGCATCATTTTGTTGTTGGTTTAGGTGAAGTAATGCGTTTGCGCACAGTACTCGAGTCTTCCCAGCGCCATATTCACTCTTCGTCGCATTTGTTTAAACTGGCACAGGATGCGTTTCGCTTCGCGACACCTGAGAACGGTCCGCGACATCCGACGCTGCTTAGCGTCGCTTTTGAACTAGGCCTGCAGGTGATGCGTATGACGCTGTCTTCGCTCAATTGGCGGCGAAGAGAGATGGTTCGGTGGCTGGTCACATGTGCCACGGAGGTGGGAGATCAAGCCCTGATCACTATAATGCAAAACTGGTATCAATTTTTCACACCGACTGAGGCCACCGGCCCAGTGGCGACCACTGTAATGTCACCGAGTACGCTAATGCGGCTTAATTTGGCCTTTGTGCAGCAGGATGAGTTGTCGACTTGTGCGAGGACGCTTGCTCTTCAATGTGCTACAAAGGTATGACCTTAGTGAAACGCTGGTTATGAATATGATACTAATTTGTGATCGTTTTACTGTGTAGGACCCTCCGAACTGTGCCTTGAACGCGCTGACTTTGTGCGAAAACGAACCGCTTGCCTTTGAAACGGCGTATCAAATTGTCGTAGAGGCAGCGTCGCATATCATGACTTCCTCACAACTTTTTACCATCGCGAGATACATGGAACATCGGGGTTATCCAACGAGGGCTTATAAACTTGCGGTTCTAGCTATGAAAAATGTGCATTTAGCATATAATCAAGTAGGTTCCAACCCATCACCACTGATGATGGATACTAATGTATTTTATATTTATTTGCTATTTCAGGATACTCATCCCGCAATAAACGACATTCATTGGGCGTGCGCACTTAGCCACTCCCTTGGTAAGTCGGAACTGACTAACATGATTCCACTCCTAGTGAAGAACGTGCAATGCGCCACGGTGCTATCTGATATCCTGCGGCGGTGTAGTATGACCGCTCCAGGCATGTCTTGCCCACATCCTACTACCTTAGACGGCGGCAAGCACATTACTATGCCACCTCACAGATCATCTCGTGGCTGCACGGCGGGCATCAAACCATTGTCTTACGATCGGCCCCCATTACGACAGCTCTTGGAGGCGGCCGTAGCAGCGTATATCAATACCACACATTCTCGTCTTACGCACATCTCGCCTCGGCATTACGGCGATTTCATCGACTTCCTCACCAAGGCCCGGGATACGTTTGTGCTGGCCCAGGATGGCGTGGCGCAGTTTAGCCAGCTAATTGAGAATATGAAAGTGGCGTATAAGGGCAAGAAGAAGCTAATGTTTCTGGTTAAGGAACGTTTTGGCTGATACGCGGCAGGCGCGCCCTGCGACTCTCGGAGCTTCGGTAAGCCACGGACAATATATACAGTATGAAATTCTAGTTTATAATCTTCCCCAACGGAAACAAAATCGAAACGCATCTTTGCATTCAATTTACGCAATTAAATTATTAATTTAATTAACTATTGATGGATAAATAATTTTTGTTTAGCATTAGTTAAATGTGCAGACTGATTTCTTGTTTTTAAGTACTGAGCGAGCACGCTTATTTATTTTTCTATAGCAAGTACGAAAACGGTGCACCGCGTTCACTGGTTTTAAAAAGATCTCAACGAAAGAAGTTGTAAGGTGAGAAACGGCATCGGATATGAAATTAGCGTCTATTCAAATTGATTCGGCTCTTTTATGTAATTTATTTTAAGATTTTGTATAATCAACCAAAGATTGTTATTTGTATATTATTATTGTTTAATTAATTAATTAATTGCTTGTACATATGACATGAATATTTTATTTACTTGACATTTCAAGTAAGTGGTCTAAACGAATCATGCATCTTGGTCAAACTAACAAATCAAACTTGCGGCATATTCTCGCTCCTTGCAGCACCTTGTGCTCTCGCACTTAATGACTGGATTAGAAGTGAGTTTGAAATCAAAAATCGAAGTTTTGGCGAATAAGTCGTAGAAAATGAAGAATAAATAATTTACTAATGATGGTTTTTGTGAAAATGGGATTGAAATTAAATCATCTGTGATTCAAACAGTTTGCCACTTGCTGTTATTCATAATTTTATCTTAGGATTACTTTGTAGTCTATGCCGTGTATTATTTGAACTGTATTAAGTTTTTTTTTTCTTTACTATGAATAATCCTAAGTTAGAATAAGATTTCGTTTGATACAAGATGATGCAAAGACACACGGACTATCAGTATCAAGCGCGTTTCGTTCAAGTCTCTCATGCTAATCGTGATAATCTTCTCCTAAAATTGAGAAATCTGCATTTGATTGCGTTTTGTATAATGGTATTTTCGTGTGTAAGTTGTATAAATTTCACTGACTACGTCCATTTGGCCGAAAACGAAAAATATTTCGAGCAATGCATTGCTGTACTAAAAATTGGCAGTGAGAATATGAATCAACTTATGTAAATATTGGTGAGCGAAAAATTCATTCCAGACGAATTAATCGACGCATAAACTATGTAAGGCGACAATTCAGTTTAGTAACTATTTGAAGTTTTAAGTTTACAAATAATTTGTACAATTATTGCAATTCGTTGTTGTGTTGTGTTTTACGTGTAAAAACAAGATAGTTCCGTAAGTAGGTAAAATCGAAACAAAATGAAGTTCATGCAAAACGACGAAATGATTGTAATGCAAGCAAGGGAGGGAAGAGGAAGAAATGAAACATTGTACATATTGCCAAAAAATAATAATGTTAATTTAGACACTAATGTGCTAAAATGCATGCCTGCATTGCAACTTATTTAATTAAAAGTAAGGAGAACCGTGCAAGCAGATTCGTTTTCATGTGGATTTGTAAAGATGTGGAGTGAAAATTGATGGATACTATGGAAACAGTTAACAAGTAGCAATGATGATTACATACGTCATATCTGGTGTGTGTACGAATAATTTATGATTATTTTTATGACGATGAAAACGAGAGATAAGGGAAAAAAATAAAATGACATATTTGTAAATGAGGGGGTTGTTAATTCTTAACTCTTATTATATTTTCTTCGATATTTGAGTGGGCTCAACACAAACGAAAACATGAATGGTTATCCACATAACACAGTAGTAATAATCGGAAGCTATGTAAGGAAAGCTTCAAAATCTGATTCCAGCATTGCATATGCACAGAAACATCCGATGATGTTACCATAAATTAGGGCTAGTATTTGGTACGCAGCACGAACAATGCGCTTCTTAAGCCTAAGCCCAGACCTAAAACAAATAACGCTTCAATAGAGAACAATCAATATATTATCAAGAAAAGCTATACCCTAAGAGTGTAATCCCAGGATCCAGTTGAAAGTGCAGTTCCATCCGGACTGACTTGCAAGCAGGAAACTCTGTTTTCGTGTCCGTAGAGAAGACACATTCGTTCGCATTTTAATGTATCCCACACGCTAACAGTATAATCATTATAGCCAGAGAATAGAAGTCTCCCGGACACTGAAAAATCGACGCTGTTTACGCCGAAAATAATACTTTCCTTGTTGTAAATTGCGACTTCCTTATCGGCACGAAGATCAAAAAGTCTGCATGTTGAGTCGTCGCTTCCGGTTGCGACGGCATCACCGCTTGGATGAAATTTCACGCTGTTAACATCTGACTCGTGTCCCTCGAACGATTGCACGCATTGTCCAGAACGCATATCCCAAATTAAGACTAATTTGTCGCAACTCTATAATAACAGCATTTATACTGCTGGGTAAAGATAGATTAGATACATACCCCAGAAACAAAAGTATTCCCCGTCTCTGATGGAGCCAAGTCAATAGACATAACATCTGCTGAATGTCCATGGAAGTTTTGCAATAGTTGGCCTGACTCAACATCCCACAATGCGCAAGTAGAATCACCACTCCCAGTCAAAATCTGTTGATCAGAGTTGGGAAAAATGCAGCAGCTCATGTAACTGGTATGTGTCCCAACTGTTTTCTTCTTCAGAGTGACATCCTCATCCAAACTTAGAGGATAAACAGTCACCTTGTTGTCCAAACCACTAAAAATTGAATTATTTTATTTCAATATAATGTTTATGGCAAATTATTGAGTACCCGCATGCCACCAAGTTACCAGATGGTGCATAGGCACATGCCATTACCCAAGTTGTGGGCATAGTGACTGCATGTTCCTTGTTAGTGGTGAAAGCATCCCAAATTATCATTTTACCATCCTAACACAAAGAGACCAACACCATGTGAATATTATTGCAGAAAGTGCTAATCAACTAATATAGCTCATATATATACATATATTTATATACAGAAAAAGTAAGTAATTTTCATTTCATCATACCTGTGATGATGAAACAATATGCCTTTTGTCTGGGGACCAATCCGAACATAGAACTTTTGCTTGATGACCCTTCAATGTTCTCCGGGGTTTGATGTTCATGTAATTAATAATTTCCAATCTTTCAGCAACAGAAGATACTAAAACATTATAGTTTATATTATATTAAATGGATAAATCAATTGCTGAGAGTTGTTACGAGTAACATCATTGAGTTTTTGGCGTTCATCTTCCAACTTTTGCTTTAGAGTTTCTGCTTCCTTCGTGAGAGATTCCACTGTTTCGACGGGCTGCGCTTTTACGTCGGCTGCCATCCTAAAATCAGAATTATTATATTTTCTGTGAAAATAAATCCGTATCTTTACTTACACTGTATGTTTGCTATTTTATTTAATTAAAATAAAGACTGGGATGTAATTTTAGCTGCAACAAGATTAATCAATAAACAACGTAGGTGCACTAAGCACTGGGATTTGCTACATACTTTGGTGGGGGCATGAATACAGTTGCCCATCTAATCACTAGCAAAACTTGCTGTCTAATAATTGACTGACCGAGTGTATGCAGCGATCGTATTGTTCAAAAACGGTAGTAGAAAAAATGTAGATGATCTAATTATGCAGATTTCAAAGTTTTTCAAGAAATCAATAATAAACAGTATTCTTTTATTACCCAAGCGACTTTGGTATTGCTTTTGAAAAAAAACCAGCGCTAAAATAAAATAGGTACAATTATGCAGATGAATTGTTTACATTTTACATTTCGGTCAGTAAGAAAGATCACGGTTGATTTACCAACGACAAATTACGTTCTTTTTGAAAGAAGTTAATGAGTGAAAACATTTACCAGCATTCAACAAGTGACTACTTCTTGGAATGAAACAGGTAGTCTTTTGAAACTTATTTATTTTGATGATACTAAAACATTGATGACCTCGTTTGTGCACACATTTGTTTTCTTCAGTTGCTGCTATTTAAACATTCAACTATTTATTACTGTATATTACTTGTACATTGTTGTAAAGTTGAAGGTACCTTGTAGTATATTATTATATTTATCAAGCATATTGAAAGGTAAATAGTATGATTTTTTTTTGGTACAACAACAATTCTCAAGCAAATACTTATTTTTTAAATTTACTATTTTGACATGTCTTCTAGCAAATTGAAGTTTAGTAAGTGTTGTAGTAAAATTTTACCAAAATAATGAGTGTTTAATAGTCTAGGCTTGAATATAGAAGTAATACACTGTTTCTACAATTGTGATGATACTGATATCAAAGAAAAGGAAACCAGTTCCTTCCACATGAAAATAAGGCAAGGTAATCTAAGTTAGTATCTAAGTGGATAAAATATAACTATAACACTTACTAAAAATATATGATATATTGATAGGACCCTTAAGCCTGTTCGTCGACAATAACGAATATATCGTGTATCCTCTAAAAATATTCAACCTCGTGAAGGCTATCCTGTCTTGGGTTGGTGCCTTTGGAATTGACGCTTTCCCATTACAAGAATGAGCGCCCCAGTACAGCCAGTCGTGCATTCGGGTCAAAAAGCAGATCGCCCGAGCAGCCAGCGAGTTCTCTTTGTAATATTTTGAGGTAGATTCGGTCTTGTGCAGTAGCTCATTAACTCGGGACATAATTCAATTCTTTATTTTCTTTTACTACATATAAATAAATAAAGTTATTGCCGACAACGCGATAGTGTTGGTTTGAGTGGATTTTGGTGGTCAGAGTGAGAAGAGGATAGTTTTGTAATGTTGCAATGTAGATTGAGCGACAGTGAGAGAGTTTGGAATAAAGTTAAGGTAGACGTAGTTGAAATAAAGTTTTCTTCGATTTTGATTGAAGATAATAATTTGACATTTCTGTATATTGACAAAAATTATTTGTATTTGACGTTTTTGTACAATATCAAGCAGAGTTGCCTAAATTGGGCCGAAAACAGTTTTCTAAATTGTAGTCGGCTTTGACAATAATTTCAACAAAATGACTTTTTTGTAATTATGTGTGTGGAATATGGAATGGAAAATGGAATCATTTTTTTTCTTTTTTGTCTCTCTTATAAAAAATTAAAAAGTGCTTTAACTAAGTTTCTTTTTTCACCACTTAATTTTTCTTGACGTCTCTTGACTTCAATTAACTTTAGTATATAGTTTAGGTTTCTATTCGAGTGGCTTAAATTTGAAAAAAATCGGTTTTTCCGAAGTCAACAACAGGTTATTTATTTCCGGACTTATTTTTAAAGGATATTCAGTTAAATTTGCTCGGTTGATTTCAAAGTTTATCAAAATCTTGGCTAATGTAAGTTTAGACTGCAAGTACCCAAATCTCTTTCCAATACAGAATCTTGGTCCATCCCCAAAAGGAATATATGTAAATGGTAAAATCTTAGCGGCATTTTCTTTGCTAAATCGTTCCGGTTTGAATTCAAGTGGATCTTCAAAGTATTCAGGATCATGATGAAAACCAAAAGACGAGAAAACAACACATGTGCGGCTTGGAATTGTCAAACATGTTCCAGGGATTTCATAATCTCTATTTGCCACACGATTAAGAGATATTACTGGTGGATATAATCGTAAAGCCTCTTTGATAACCATGTCTAATCTTTCACTGTTCATGATCCAATCATATTCATATTTTCCTTTGGCTGCTTCAATTTCCCTACGTAAACTTTCACGAAGAAGGTTTTGTTGTTTTTGATCATGCGCTAAAGCATACAATGCAAAAAGAACAGTTCTGGAGGTTGTTTCAAATCCAGCAACAAAGAACACAAATGCCTGAGCTGCTACTTCCATCATATTTAATCCAGAACCTTTTTCATTTTCCTCTTCTTCAAACATTTCAATAAGTAGTTGAAGAAAATCATTGGTTTGGATGATGTTTTCTCTTCGATGCTTTATGGTATTTTTCACCAGATTGATGAAGAAATCGGACATTTCTTCGTCTGAAGATAAAAGTGTAGCGATATCAGCTGGATTAGTAAAATTAAACAGCAATAATTTCAATGTTTTCCATATTTTAGGTTTCATTATTCTATGTGTCATTTCGAAAAAAGTTTCATTTCCACTTTCAAGAGTATTACAATCTAATCCGAAAGCGACATGACCAATCACATCTATACCAACCCTAAATTTGAAAATATAATTTTAATTACAGTTTATAGATAGTATATTGTTGGTATACTTACTTATATAAATGAGGATGGTATTCAATATCTTCTCCACGTTTGCATAATTCCTTAGTGACCTTAATCAGTACATCTACATGCTGTTCAATGATAGGAAACATCATTTTCATCTTCCCACTTGTGAATGTTGGAGATAATTTCCTACGAATCTTCTTCCATGCCTCACCGTCTAAAGAAAACAGATGCATTGATAGAGGATTATTCACCGGATCCACATTAATTCCTCTGCTTGTAAATGCATCAAAATCTGTCTGCAGAATTCTCTTCATTATTTCAGAATCAGTCACAAGAAGAATTGGTAATTTCATAATATACAAGCCGCCAATTTTAATTCCACGCCGTTTGAATTCATCATGAGTATCTTTATACAGTTCAATAAAACTTTTTTGCCCGCGCAAACATTCTCCAAAATCACCAAAAAACCAATTCGGCTTCCGTTCCAAAGTTGCAAAGCCACGATCTTTCCAATATTTATGTGCTTGTATTCCTTTGAGGTATAAGGAGCCAAGAAGAGTACATCCCGCCATCACAAGTAATAAGAGTATCATTATTATGTATGTTACAAACTAGTAACAAAACAGCTAATAGTTCTATTTATACTAACTGTCGTATAGAGTGAGGATCAATCTTTGAACAACTTATACTTAATCAAAATATCCAATATGGGTACACAATCATTGACTCTTGACACCAAGGAATCATATTTCAGTTATCTGCAAGTTAAACATACATTGCAAGAAATATAATTACGTGGGTACGTACGTTTACTTCATATTCATTAAATACTATGGCAGAGGTTTGTGATTATTGTAAAAATTCTTCTTGACGACTTTACATGTAGGGAGCGGCAGGTGAAAGTGTAGAGAATATAGTGACGTTGTTGCTGTGGGGCGCTCGTGTGGTGTCTGGAATTGGTTCTGATTAAATGCAATTTCAGGTGACGTGGCTGTGGAAAGATGACCGACGGTAGAGGATCTGATGTGGTATAGATAATGATTGTATGCATCGTTGGGCTAAAATCGGGCCAAAAATAATTTCATCAAAATAACTTTTGTGGTACTGAGTCCTCACTGAATCATCAATAAATTCAATTTTTTTCTTTTCGTTATGTTGATATAAATTTATTTTAACTTTTAAAGTTAATTTATCTCGGTTGAATTCAAGAATTGATGACCTCACTGTTGCGCGAGAGACGCGGTTGAATTATCCAGGAACCTCGACCTGTCAAAGGCCGCCTAAATTAAGAGGATTTTGACTAATAGATAAACTGTTATGTGGGACTATTATACGACTGTTTTTATCTGACTGTTTGTATCTGCCTTTTATTAGTAACTCTTTATTACTAAGACTGTATCGGACTATTCGAATGTGATTAACTAGAACTCTCTGAACTCTCTTTGACTGTGACTGAATTTTATATAATTTTTCGAGACGTTACCTATGCACGGTATTCTGGACCGATTCTAAGCAAACAAAGCAAGAACGGTAACATTCAAGCCCTCTAGATTAATTCAAGAACCAAGACTACCGGTGTCACCCGGTTCCCTAGACCTGCCGTAGTACTAACTACTAATAACTATTTTCAATATCTTAAGATTGCATATATGGTTATTTTAGGTAGTTTTATTATTTATTAACACTAAATGAGTTTTCCTGAAAACAGACACATCGGGCGGAAATATTTTAACCTTGCACAGCCCGTAAACTTCGGTCTACTTCGGCTATTCATAATCACATGGTGTTGCTATGTTTTCTTGGCTCATTCTGGTTTAACATAATGAATACTAAACACTTTGTAACCAACACTCAATCAACACAGAATTTTTTTATTACTTCATTTTTTTTTTCATATTTCTTCTGTATTTTGATATAGCAAAATTAGTTTAAATTAATCTATCAATTAGCAATATTGGAGTATCGTTGAGTGTGATTACGAAGTGTTTAAGATTCATTATGTGGATGAAACTTAAATATAAAACTTCTGTATATACTAAAGACTGACTAGCCAAAAAGGTTATATAAATAAATATTTAGTAAGTGTTATAGTTAAGTTTTATCCATATAATAGTAATATATTCAGAAATAGTATTTACTTGATACACAAAATCATGAAATCCAATAACTAGATAAAATACAACCCTTATCATTCTCCTGTGCTTGATGATCCTAGCACCGTGCATTCTTAAAGAGCCACAATCCAATTTAATTTGCTAATGGGCACATGGGTAATGAATACATTGAAACGACATACTCGAATAATCATAGAGTAGGTCCGAATGATCTTAGATTGCTTTGATTGAACATACACTGCACTGGAAGATGACCAACAACACACATAATTGTTATCAGAACACTGAAAACACCGGTTGTTTGAAGGAATTCATTTTTTTACGCACACAGAAAATACCAAACGCGGATTAAATTAAGTCGCGTATTTTTACCAAGTTTGCATTTAAAAGAGTTACAGTCGAGGTGCAACTGATTTACATATGCAAAACGTATCGCAATTGATGCGCTAAATGTAAACAATAACAAACCGTGTAACTCGTTAGATACCTGGCCAAAACTGTTCGTCCAATCTTGTACTTCGTTGCGTTAGAGAGTTTTAATTGCTCCTATATTTGCTTCAATAACGAGTATTCTGCACAGCACAATATTACAAATAATGTCAACGATGTGTTCTAAATGACAAAGTCACAACAAGAAGAACATATTATAATTATTCTCACGCGACGGTCTGTGCAGAACAACAACCGGTCGCCACACACACATGATCCTTCAAAGGGTTTCACTTACGCGTCCTTTAACTATTATAGCGTTTGATGTGACATTTATTGACAGAGGTTCTAAATTCTAGTTTAACAAAATAGCCCTAATTAGAATCCCAAACAATAACAGTAAATTAACACATAAAATTATTTGATTTTGTGTTATTCGTTTTTAGGTAAACATATGTCTTCGTGAAACAAACCGAGATCTTCCGTAGACATGAAAGAGTAACACAAATTAAGTCTGTGTTGTATTTGCATGTGTATGTTGCATGCACACCTAAGAAACAAAATCAGCGTAAATATATTGTGCTGCAATGTGTGCTAAGAATGCCTTTCTTCAATTGCACGTATAAATACTCAACGCCAATTGTTAACCACTTGACTGAACGACTGTAGTAACATCAACGTTCGTATTTTTCAAAAGTACAACTAAAGTTAGTTGTTAAAGAAGAACGCAATTTATTGGTGAAATCTGTAAAGCTCTATGAAAATATTCTCAAAAGCTAAATTAGTTCACTCCTTAAAACAATTGGTGCATTACTTATCTCAATGAAATGTGAATAAATATTTATGCATTTTCGATTAATTTTTGTTATTTAATACCACTAAGCTTATTATTTGCTAATCGTACGCAACGTTGTCATTCAAGTAATTAGTTTTGATATCCTATTAACATTTCATGATCATATAGGTTGGAAATGGTTTTCAAATTTCTTGAAAAGAAATAAAGAATTTAAAGCTTAGTGATACTCTTGTTTATGATTTAAACTGTTCAATATACTTTAACTCTAATGGATGTAAATCTGGTCCAGCTATTATTAAAGAATGCAAAGGCCCCCCTATATCCACCTCACACATTTTTTCTAAACTACATGCAACAATTTTTTGATTTTCAGCACCAACTCTTGCTAAGCCAATGCAAAGTGTATCTTTTCCAATGCCAATTAGCCTCTTTTTAATAATTTGCAACAATTGTTTACTGGCCTCTTGGACTGACATAAATCTTGGTGGCATATATTCTCTCCTTTTCTTGGTAAGACTTTCCAAGGTTGGTTCTTTCACCTTAATATCTAACAAACATAAAGTATGTAATTTACGTTCATAATTGGAAATAATCTTATCATAAAAACTATCTGGCTGCCATGTTTCTTCCCAATATGGAATTGAAATTGTCTCTCCAAAGCTATACAACTGCAAGCCACAACAACCAACAGCATTCATTATTGATGCATTATGGACAACTTGATATTTAATGTCTTTTTCTTGTGCTCTGAGAATAAAGTCAGTGTGAGTTGTTGCACCAAAAGGATCACCTACGACCAATAAAGCAATATCTTCTGTTTGTGAACCTGAGAGTATATCATCAGCACCCTGTTCGACTAGATCACGGTCTGCGACAATTAGTTTGCGTCCATAAAATTCCTCCTAAGAAACAATACCAACCAAATAGTTTAAACTCTTGCAAAGCCCAATATAAAAACACATGTTATCTTACCAATGCTTCTGTGCCACATGTTAGGATTGATGTATATGCCTCCAAATAAACTCGAGAACATTTTTTAACTATTTCCAATCCTTTCACAGTAATATCCTTGCAATCACCAAGTCCCAAACCAATAATGTAAAACATGTTTTTATGTTTTAAATAACCTTTCAAAAAATAATACCTTTGCACACCTTTAGCATGTGGTTAACTGACACTATAGGCAATCACAAATACAACATCTTTAAAATTAACAAATAGTCAATAATTTTAAATTGACTATTAATACCATTGCGTTGTTAATAATACAAATATACCTAAGGAAAAATTAACACAATAACCAATTTGGACTTTTAGTGCAGCGTTATGTACCCTTATACCTATAAAATATATAATGTAACACTAAAGCATTAAAAATTAATGAAAGCCGAACTTACTTCGTGGAAAGTAAACTAATGATTTCATTTTAACATAACCAGTGGCAGGAATTCTTAGTTCACAATTGATCAAATCTCCTTCGAAAAGTTCATTAGTTCTGGCTGTTGCTGTTGCGAGAGTCGTATAACGTCCACTCTCTTCATGCTTT
This sequence comes from Diploeciton nevermanni, assembly GCA_027575565.1. NCBI lineage: Eukaryota > Metazoa > Arthropoda > Insecta > Coleoptera > Staphylinidae > Diploeciton > Diploeciton nevermanni. Next base: position 2,463,850 of record JAODIE010000012.1, read on the forward strand.
ACAGTGTCCCACTCAATTGGTTCCAGAGGATTCCTTAAATATGTGAATTTCTAACCAACATCCATATAAATAAATAACTTACTTACTTATTAATAACATCATTTTTGCGATCACGATAGAGTGTAACTTTGGGTTTAGGGTATGCTTCTGATGCCATACATGTGAAATTTACTTTGCCATCTTTTGAGACGGTTTCCATCAATTTTATATCACGTTCAGGTTCTACAACACAAATCTAGAATCTGCAATACAAATGAATTTACCTAAAAATTTTATACCAAACACAACCATATTTTTTTCAGAGAAATCTTCATCTGCAAATGTTGAAACAGCGCATTTATAAGTCCCAGCAATGTCAGTCGTTGGATTAAGAATTTTCATTGCGCGAAATGCCATTTTGTCGTCATTGCTTATACTGAAGTTTGTGTCTACTCGATCACGTAGAATGCCTAAGCTTTGTGGTCTTTTTGGTGGGATCCATTGGTAAACAGGATCCTCGTTAAGAAACCATTTAACAACTAAGTTGGTATCGTCAGATCGAACCGAGTAATTACAATCCATGATAATTGGTTTGCGTGTATTGTTTCGAACTGAACTGGGTACTTTTATGTAGTTTATTTGAATGCCCGAAGCAAAATGGAACACTGCAAATAAAAAAAGTCTTTATCATGTTTCCACCAGGAGAAACAGAGACGGAACACAACAAAAAGCTTGAATCAATTTTCTATCTATTTTAAATAGAAAACGCTCATGATTAAAACACAAATTGATTATCTACCGACTAGAAGATCAATGTGTTCACCATATACTTGATTACACATTGCTAGGTTGTTTAGGTAACGCTTGGATACCAAAACGTGAAGTATTTTTTAATATTGTATATTAATAGCATCAAAAAACTCTTCGTTTGCATTTTACTTTTTAGTAAACCCACTCATTTACTAACAATTTTTTTTTTGGCTATTACTAATTTAATTATTCAGGAAAGTAACAAAATGTATCAATAAATAAATCAAAACAAAAAATTAACATTGCAATGTAATTTGAATGTGTAATTACTATATACTATTTTTACTCACCAAAAACAAACAAACTTTGCATTATAACTCTCCAAAACACACAACTTTGATAAAAGACTACCATCTTGAATTGTAGTTATAAGCTTGCTAATCAAATTTGTGTTTTCACAACATGTTTAAATTGGCAGTCATCCGCAAACACTTCAAGCCCAAACTGAAAGCTGAACCGTTCAATCCTGTGTAATACGCTGATCGACGATCAGATCGCCTGACGTTTGCGCAATTCACGCAGTTTACGTTCGATTGCTTCACGCTTACCACCCTCATTAACCACGGGAATGGAAATAAAATGATCGTGATTGATTAATAATAAAAAGTATGATTTGATAACTTTAATTGAAGTATAAAAGTGCTAACAATTGTAATGTCTTAACTAGTTAATAAAAGTAGACATTAAGCAAAGATTAAATAATAATTTAGTAATTCATATTCTAAGATGTTCTTTTAAAGCAGTTCTTTTAACTTTGTTCCATTTCATTCTATTGCATTGCAATATCGCTGATTGTTTCAAACTGTATCTATGATGTGTGTCACACAGACGCTCTCTTTACTTTAGAATTAGCAGCCAAGACTGTATAAGACGGATGGTAACTGGTATCAAGCAGCAATTCCTGGTTCTCGCCATGATTCAACCCCAAACAGTTGCAGGAACAAACTGACATTCTGTCCATGTCTACATCATCATCATACGCATGCCCGGCTAATAATTTCCCATTAACAGCCATCACTTCACCATCCAAAGTCAAGACATGATGAGAGGACGACTGCAGCTCAGTGTCTTCACGTCTGATATCCTCAGCATTCATAGTCATGAACCGCAATACCAACAAGTTGATACTAGCAGCAACCACTGCCAATCCAAACAGGATAAATACAAGGCTCAATGCAACGTATCCCGGTTGATTCTGCAATGCGTGATCGTTTTGCAAAGCAACATAATCTCCAAAACCAATTGTTGTAAGTGTAACGAAACAGTAGTAAAAACTATCAAAGTAGGTCCATCCTTCATACCGAGAGAATACAGCTGCACCAGTCGTGATGATGATTGAACTAAGCATTCCTGTCGCGAACATCAAGTTCATTTCGGTTGCTTCTATGCGTTGGCAGTGCATGTATTTTTTGAATTGACGGATTACCACAGAAGCGAATTTGTTGAGACGTTCGCCAATGCTTTGAAACATGACTAGACCTAAAGGAATGCCGACCATGGCATAACCCATGCAGAAAGCTTTTCCACCCGCCGTTACTGGCGTAGAGTGACCATAGCCAATCATGGCTAAGACTACCGTTGCGAAGTAGAAGGCCCCTGCGAATTTCCATTGAGGTCCCGCTTTGTGAGGTTTGTATTCGATTATGACTAATTCCATCATGCGGTAGTCATCTTCGGAGATATTATATTTTAGTTTTAATGCCCACGATGCATCTGAAGAAAGTATATATCTGGTGATGTAACCAAAAATTTATAAAAAACAAATTGATAAATAATTTTATTTAGTTCTTATTTAAAGTTTATCAAATATTTATGTTTTGACTTTAAGATTGATTGTATTGTAATCCAGATAAATAAATGATTATGTGTCGCGCCCCAGCATTTATTTTAAAGATCATTTCATTAACTTATAAAACAGCAAATATGAATAACACAACTATTTACCTTTGAGCATAACATCTCTTCTTGCTTCCTCATCCGACTCCAAAGCATCAAATACTGCCGCTCCAATCAGTAAATATGTAAACGTGCAAACAACTAAAGACAAAGTGCGAACATTTTGCCTCTTCATGTCTTCTTTACCAACTCACTTCTCAAGATACAAGAATATTTGTTTGTATTTATGACAAACTGTTATCAAAATATAACTAGCAATAGTTGGATTCAATACAGCTGTTTCACACGCATAGGTGATAAGCATCGATCGTTCTTTTTGGGATAGACGGGAATTTTCGCAATGCGCATGAGGATAGCGCAGATAGCCTACGTCTTCCTGTTTCTCTCATTTTCATCCCTAAACTGTTGTGTGTTATGTTATGGTTGTTATTGAAAACCATTGGAAACTTAATAATAATCATTTGACAATTGTCTATATTGTTTAATTGAAGTGACGACAGAATTTTAATTGTAAAACTTCAAAATGGATAGGCTTAAAGTAAATACTATAAATAGTTCCAGCATATTTATTGTTTCCTTGTTTTTCGCTTTAGCAGTTATTGTTGTAATTGTTAAGCTTTGTCTTTTTCAATATATTTTACAGTAAGTTAATATGATTGAACATAAATTTCTAGTTTATAATTTGATGTAAATTTCTGTTGTTTTAGGAGAGCGCAACGTGCATATCAACACAAATTTCTACCAAATACACGAGTTATGCAAAGACATAAATAAACAAACATGGTTTATTTGTGTCTGTAATTACGCAGGAATTAAATAAACAATTTATTTGGCAATTTTGAAATTTATATTTATTATATCATATCTTTTTCAACTACAGTAAGGCTAACAACCTATTTACTGAAGTAAAACGTATTATTACAGTACAGATGTATGTATATTAGGTTTTTATGGTGTACACAAGTTAGATTCAGTACTTAAATACTAAAATAAATTAGATAATTTTAGCTTCCGCTGCGCTACGTGGATATTCTTTGAACACGCTAGAAATTTGGAAATGGTGTTGGATTAATGTGGATAACGTGAATTACGAGGCTACTAGTTCTGGTAGCAACCGCTGGCAGCAGTGCAATCGTAATAATTTGATTAACCTATTAAGGTTTACACTCATATTCACTAGTCACTCCAGTCGCCGGATTTAGTCTAAGCAGCAAATATTTTAAATAAATTTGTGATAATTTTGAATTAAAATGTGGATCGAAGAGGTAGAAGAGTTGTTTAAAGGCTACCTGCCTTATTACCTACTAGTTTTCCTACCGATTTTCATAATTGTGTCACCAGCAAATCCAGTGACCGCGTCACATGAATTTCCAGTATGCCGAATGCAACATTACGATTTGCATGGAATTGCGCACGGTAAATTCAGTATAAATATTTTCTCGGAAATTTGTAGTAATTTATATTTATGTATTTAAGGCTGCAGAAGTGCTATGATTAACTTAGAAATCAGATCCATAAATAGTTGGTCTACATCCAGGCATTGTGTTGCTGTAAGACTACAGGAACTTACTGTTGACCACTTTAGAAACATCCGCACCAAAGCAGGTGCATTACTTGTGGTTCTTCCACAAGACATAGCTGTACTCTCTGGTGAAGAGCAGCAACATCTTCTACTGCTAGAGAATGCCATGATGGCACAGGAAATTAGCATACCTGTGTACTTTGCCACTTCATCTGCTGAGATTGATAGTATCATTAATGAGGTTGCTGTTAGTTCAGTTATTGATGACAAAACAAAGTCAGCATTGGATGTGATGCTTTCTTCAGTTTCTGCAAGTGGTTATCAAATAGTGATTAATCCAAAAACTCCCATTATAAGGAATGATGTCAAGATATCTACAGTTCATGGTAACTTGGTTGGTTATGGTGTGGAAGGCAAAGTACCCACAATTGCTATTGTTGCATACTATGACAGTTTTGGAGTTGCTCCTGATCTTTCTTTTGGAGCTGACTCAAATGCTTCAGGAGTTGCAATTTTGCTAGAACTCATGAGACTGTTTGCATCTTTATATAGTGATTCAAAAACTCGTGGAATGTATAACATTGTCTTTCTATTGTCTGGAGGTGGTAAGCTCAACTTCCAAGGAAGCAAGAAATGGCTAGAAGATCAATTGGATTCATTAGATGGATCTATAATTCAAGTAATTAAAACCATATTATGCCAACTCAAATGTGTATTGAATAATTCAATCTGTTTTAATATTTCAGGAGGTTTCATATGTCATGTGTCTAGATGCTATGGCTTCAAATGACGCCTTGTACATGCATGTTTCCAAACCGCCTAAAGAAGGATCACCAGCATCTACTTTATTCCGGAACTTAAAGGCATCAGCAGAATACTATCAATATGACAAACCAATTGAAGGCGTACACAAAAAGATCAACCTTGCAGACGATTTACTTGCGTGGGAGCATGAGAGATACAGTATTCGACGCCTTCCAGCATTCACTTTGTCTTCACACAAATCACACAAAGACATGAAACGTGGTACGATTTTAGACACGCGCCAGAATTTTGATATGGGCTTACTAGTCCAGAATGCGCAGATACTTGCTGATGCCCTGTCTAGATGTATTTATAATGTGACTGGTTCAGTATTTGGGCAATCACTTGTAAGTAACTAAAACTTTTTTATTATATAAACTTTGCTAATCAATTGTTCCCTTTATAGAAAGTTGAGAGAACATCGCTGGACGCATGGATAAACCATTTAAGTTCGCAACCTCGTGCAGCGCAATTATTAAGTAATAAGGATAACTCGCTGGTGAATTTGTTTAAGGACACTTTTGCAAAGTATTTGCGGGATGTAAAAGTCACTTATGCAGTTCCCGACAAACGAGATCCCGATTTCGTTTTCTACGATGTTACAAAGGCAACCATGAATATTTATAGGTATAATGCATGGACAAATATTTATGAACAGGCACTAACTTTTCTTTACTTGTGTTTCAGTGTAAAACCTGCTTTCTTCGATCTTATCCTCACATTCGGCATCATTGCCTACCTGGTCACGATATATTTCGCCGTCCAACAGTTTCCTAGCGCGTACATAATTGCGTGCAATCTTACCAAAAGACAAAAGGCTAAGTAAAAAAGGCTCCAACGTAATGCTCCAGAAACTAAAATGTAAAAAAAAATTGTAGGTGTATTAATAGCGGTAGTTCAGATTTTCATCAACATGTCGGATTAAAAATTGTTTATTTGTATACAATGTTTTTAAGTTATTTCTAAGCATTTTTTTAGTGAAAATATCAAATAATAAAATAGTACATTGTTAAAACATTACTCTTGATAAAACTTTCCTTTGCACTTATCGCACACTTTCATTTGTCTGCGCTCAATGAAATTAGGACAGACATTCGTGCGTCGCTTAATCAATTCTTGCAACACCCATTTACTCATGAAATCGATTATTTGCTCTATTACAGTGTGTATTGAAAGTTGGCTTATAATTATCATCTTATCCATTACCCGGATTATAATGTCTGAATATGGTTTCACCTTGTCTGAGATGCATGATTGAACGCTTTTCTCCCAGTAAAATTCAATCAAAATCTTCATCACAGTTAAGGGCAACTGTCGTATATCATATAAATCGGACAACGTTGAGTAAAGATCCGATTTCTGCATCCCAACTTTTTGCAGCACTTTCCCCATTAGATTCATAAGAATTCGTTGAATGATTGAAGTAAAACATGATAACAATTGTTCTACCCCTGAAAAAGTACCCCCTGGCCGAATAAATGCGCCTAGCACAGGCTCAACTCTTCTGTAAAAAATTAAGGCATTTTCAATTGTCACAATGTTCTCCGTAACGGATTTAATGGGGCTGCTATATTTTCGTGTTATTTTTGCTTCAGATGCAAGTGTAGATAGGGCATCGCTCCGTTGTATCTTCGACATATTGCCAAAATCTTTTACATTCATCTCGACACCATTAAAAACCATTTTACCGTTTTCTATAGAAAACTTAACCCCATTCCGACTCATCAATTTCGTATCCCTCGTAAGAATCTTCACTACCTCTTGCACGTTATCAAGAGTTTTTATATATTTAATAACCTGGGAGTTGCCGATCAACGCGCTACCATGCTGCTCAGTCGTTGTATTTATAAGACGAAGTAGTGTCTTTCGTTGCCGATTACCCGATAAACTATCAAGGATTTCACTTATCACCGAAGTTTGATTGTTGCCAATGATAGTGTGTGCAAACTGTGCATTGTACACTGCGTGGCCAAAGAATAAAATACTGGATGCCATTTGGATAAGTGTAAGGGGATCTGGTGTGCCATCATCAACCCACCGTGCGATAACGTCGTAAGCTGAATTTCCTACAGCAGCACCGCTTGCAGTTAAATTGGCAATGGTGAGTCCATTCATTACCGATCGAGCTGCGATGCCAATATCTGCACCAGTTCTTGCGGCGTATGCCATAGCAAATCCTGCCCCGGAAGTGGTGAATCCTAATGATCCAGCTATAATATTTAGATATGCTCCACGTGCTTCTGCTTCTGCGATGCTCATAGATTCATGGTATCTAGATCGATTTGCAAGTGTCATACTGCTACGCACAATACTGTATGTGCCGACGACTACGCCCGTTCCAATGCCCACAATAGGCAAAAATGGTATTGCAACAAGTGCGGAGATGGCACAGATTGGGGCTGCAATGATACCGGCAACACTTGCACCTATATCCACCCCTCTTAAAACCGCTACACCAATACCACATGCAGGGGAAGGACATATTTCAAGTTGAACGTTGCCCCGATAGTCATTTGTATACTTTCCATCTTTGGGAGCAATAAGCATCACTTTTGGGTATTTGTTGTTTTCAAGGAAGTCTTCCCAATCCTGATATACACGCCCAACATGATCGACATATTTCCTACAAGGTCTGCTACCCTTTGGACAATTAAAGCACTTTCGAATACTAAACAACGGAAATGCACCGAAGTCTTGAACAGGGTGATATTCTTTATCAGCGTGAACTTTTTTGTGCTTTTCTTCTGGTAGGGGCGAAATGCATACACGCATGAAACTTACGTAAAGGATGTTTTTGTTCTCACCAAACACTAAAGGCAATAAAATGTAGTATATTGATATATGCAAATATTTTAAAACATACTTGAAGCCTCTTCCGTTATTTTATTGGTGGCCTTTGTTATTTGTTGTTCTGAACTATCGTTGTAGGTTCCATCACTATTAGATGGTGGGCCAAAGTAAGCAAAAGCAACTTTTTTCCGCAATTCAACTCCCTGTCCCTTGTCCAATTGAAAGCAATCAAAATCGCGATCTTCAAGTTGATCACACATAATTTGTTGAAATGCAGCCGGCCTATATAAAAATTAGATATCAGCAAGATTGCAAATATAAACGGCCAAAAATCATACCCTGTAATATTATCAGCATCTTCGCCAAATGTAGATTCCAACATAAAAAACCTATGCGCTGCTTTGTACGCATTTCTAATGGCAGATATGCTCGCATCATCGTTTAACAATGAATGTAGAACCATTGTATTTCCGATTGGAAGAAATATAAACAAGGCACTTTTACTTAATTTTAGAAGCGTTTCCATTTTCTTCAAGCCAAACGATCTTTGCAAAGCAGTAGCCAAAATAAGATTACGCTTTGAATCGGTGATATTCCAAGGCAGAAATACTACCTGTTCTTTATGCAGTAATGATTGAATTTTTGGTATAACATTTATCAGTTTTGACTGATAGTTAGAAAAATACAATAATAACAATTTGCGCTAAAATAAAGTTAAATAAATTAGCTAAATTTCAAGAACATAACCCCGAGAACTAAAATAAAACTTACTGGAATCTGCATGCATTTTTCTATAATTTCATGCAAGGAATTCCGCTCCACAAGTTTAAACAGTGGCCTTTGGCTCGTGTAAAAATCTATAGCCTCAATTTCGTATAAATCTATAGCAAGCGTATAATAGTAAGTGTTAAATAAATTCCCTACATAAGATTTAAGTACTTGCCTGTGATAGCGTTCGATGTTTGGAACTCATTAAAGAGATACTCTTTGGTTCGCATAAAACATGAAAGACCATCCAAGCTTGTTATCTGAGTGAATATTCTAGGGCTAGATTTGAGCTTCTTTGCATCTGGCATGAAAAAGAAGATGCCACCCTCCATACTGCTAACAGTTTTTTCCAAAATATCTTGATCAAAGTATCTCTGACAAGCATATTTCAATGCCTTGTGATATTTACGGTCAGAAATGTTCCAGATTATTGGTATTAATATACGATTATATTTTTTAAAGATTCCAGCAGCTAGAAACTTGTTGAATTTTTCTGCTAAATCACTTCCAGATTTGTACATATAGAGCATTAACATTTTTCTCTGGAAAGTAATATATTATTGCATATACATTTTAATTTAAAAAATGACAGGATATTATAAAGAATGTTATTTGACTTACCAGATGTTTTACTGGTTGATTCATTGTAACATTTATTGCATCCTCCAGAGCCACATATTTAAATTCATTTGTCCATGAGTATGGTAGATAATCTTTAGAACATTTTTCAATGTATTTTTCTGCATCATTAAATGATAAAAATTAAACAATTATATGTAAGCCATTTAAATATTGATTTCAACTAACTAACCATTTCTTGCATGGAGATTTTCTTTATTTGAACATTGCATTTGAAACAATGTATACAACATGTCCTCTTTTGGTGTTCCAAATCCATCCATTTTAGATAGAAGTTCAACTTCACCACCACTACCAATAAATACATATAATTGATTGTTAACATTGCCCATCTTCTCTTTCATTATCAAAGCAAACTCAGGCTCTAACTTATTAGAACTTGTAATATAGATAATAAAGTCAGAGGCAAACAATTTGTTCACATCCTTGTTTCGTAACAGCTGATAAAAATTATTATCCCTGAATGAATATATTTCATGGAAGTAAATCAGCAATAACTTATCCTAAAACAATACCCATATTATATATAAAACTACAAGATATATATAGGTCAATCCTTACAGTATCAATTAATTCCACGATAGCGTCATTTAAAGAATCCATCAAGGTAATGCCTGCATCCTTGAGTTTTGGTCTAAGACCACGGATAGTACGTGCTCCCATCATTATATAATTATTCCGTTGGAAGATTGTAGACACCGAGCAAGTGTGAGGCAACAACTGCAAATGTTTTCTGGTTTAGAGCACTTTATTATGCATGTCAAGCCACCGCACACAAACACGGTATTCCCCTTGTTCCGCGTGGAGGATAATTTTCACCTTCGTGTAATGTCGTATTATAACGATATAAAAAACATAACCTCCACTTGAGAAATAAGCAATAAAATATACTCACATTATTGGATATAGCAAATGATTTTAATCACTTAAACATGAATTATCTTTCGATTTACGATAGGGTACTTGGACTAAACGGAACAGTTTAGGTGTGCTCAGGAGAAATTAACAAATAAGTAAAACAGCACTGCTGACACCACTCGTGCGTGAAGCGGGGGATTTTGCTGGTATAGAATGAAAAACTCAATGTGCAAGGTGTGTTTTGAGTGCAACATTCGAACAATGTGATTCTATTTTGTTGATAAGGTACTACGATAACTGTTCCGGTTTAAACCGTACACTATGAAACGCAGATTGCCTTTACTTGCTAAAAATTGCACGCGAAAACAAATTCCATCGACACATATTGTTTAAAATATATTGTTATATTTAAATACAGTATACCTTTATTAATATTTGTAATAATATAAAATTGTGATTAGATAAAATCTTGTTTTCCAGTAAGAATATTTGCGCCTGGTTATTAAAATGGCGTCAAATTAGAGATAAAACTAATTGATAACATTCACTGTTACACACCAGTGTTTTATTATTTTCGTTTCTAATACTGTCTGGAGCATAGATGTCAATTTTTAAACAAATTAAAGTTATTTAAAGAAAAGTGGTTGTGGAAGATCGACTGCAATATTGGTCTATGACCGGCATGAGCCACATGTTGTAACAACAATGATTTAGAAAAAAATGTAGTATGCATTCATCAATCTCAACTCTTTTGTATTTAATTCGAATTTAGGGTGTCGTGGCCGTGATCATGCTGCAACCACCTCGATCCTAGACCAACACCGTTCTTAACCTCTGGCTGCTCAGCAGATGCACCGCTCTTCTGTTCGGCAGGATGCAGACTCTCAGTTTTAAACTACAACGCTGCCAAGAACGGGGTTGTGGCGGGGACCGAACCCGCGATTCACTGACTCGTAAATCACTGCCAAGGTTGCTTCCGAGGCGGTTTGTTATGTATACATTACGATGTGTTAAAACGTGCATTTTTTGGTCTATATCCTATGATGATTTAACAACTTGTAACTCTTTGAGTATTATCAGAAATATTCAAGAAAGTGATGCAATTTTAAAATATTTTTCGAACGCATTAATTTTCGTTCACTATTTCATTGTTTATATTGGACAGTTAAGGGAATGAACGCGCTGTGATATATATATCCTGGTGATCCAAAGCAGCACCTTCACGGAGAAACTTCTTAATGCCATCAGAGAGAACGTCGTCTACACCTAGAAGCTCAGTTTTAACCACTCTATGACTAATGCTAGTGCCTTTGATGTTCTACCACGACAATACGTGGAGCTGTACAGGTGATACAGCCCAGCAATGTTGTTGATATGAATAATATATTTATCAATTTTGTTAGCATTCACGATTTTGATTCCTACTCTGGTGGTAACGTGGGTTTTCAATACTCTTCGCCAATTTTCGGTAGATTCCTGATAGATTGTGTTTTCGAGAGCTATTTAAATTGTAATTGTTTCAATGTAATGTAATTACAGTTTAAATGCAATAGTAAATGTTTCAAGCGACATCTACTCACAACTAGCGAATTTATTAATTTTTGCAATAAACCGATGAAGAGAATTTTGTAAATATAATTGATTTGTTTTAAAGAGTTGTGTGTAGAGCTTGTTAGCTTTCACTTTTGAAATCATTATAATACATATTAAGCATGTATAATAAATAACCAAGATAATATTTATTACGGATTAAAAAAATGCTATTTTGTTATATTCATTATCTAATTAAAATGTAAATATCTAAAAGAAAATATCTCTTGTTTTGAATTAGAAAATAATTACAACAGGCATTTCTATAAGTTAGATACGTTTTTATTCCCAAAACTATCTATTCCATAATATTTTTGCCGCTTGTATGTTTATGGTTAAGCAGATTACAAACAGATTATTTGGACCAAGAATGATGCAATGATCGCAGTGGATTAGTGAAATATGAGCAACGGTTTTGTGGCGGGTAACGAAACCATGAGATTGGTCAGAAACTTACATTACAAATATATTATTAAGAGCATTTTTAATAAATATATTACATATTCTAAAAGAATTAATAAATATTTTATATAGCATGTACATGCTCCGCTTCGTAGCTCATTCGGTAAGCCGTCTGGCTGTAGCAGTGCATAATAGCATAATATATACTCTCACAGAATTCTGTCCTGATAACTGCTAATAATCCTGGTAGTTGATGCAGTTTAATTAAGTAGAGAGCAAGGACGGTGTCGATAATTGACATGGTTGTAGCAAATATATATATATATATATGTTTAAATTTGGAATTATATTTTACATTTATCAATTTACTCTATATCTTTGTTATAAGTAATCTCAAAAATCTACCTACTAAGGGCATCTGTATAAAACATGAGTAATGATATATAGTTTTCAGAATCAAATTTGGTAGAAATTATTGCACATAATATATTGATAAAGTTTATTTGGTACTGTCGCAGTGGTTGCCAACTCTACTCAACTACTCAACGTATCCGAATGACGACTCGATTTGAAATAATAGCACTAGTACTGTCAAACAGTTAGTTTACGTTTATTTGTTTTTCCATTTAGTATTCTCGTACCTGGCGACAATTTAAAACAATATACATTATATCTTAATTTCTAATCTAATTCGAACTAATGAACAGTTTGTTTCTATGCCTTTGCTTATAATAGGCTTGCGGTTGGCCATGAATGCCAATAAACTACACTATTTTAATAAATATTATTTATTTTAAAGCGTACTGTTCCCATACCGGATGCAGATACTGTACTTTCCTTGCAGCACAATGAAGTTTTGTACCAACTATCATGGTGAACTATCAGTAGTGATTGGATTCTCTCAGCAGGATTCAAAGAACTTATGACTAAGGAATATAAGGAATCCGTTTGCGTTGAATAGCTAGCTCTAAATAGTTCTGAAAATACTAGTTTTGCAATCACTTCATAACTAAAATATATACCGTTGAGTGTGGTTACAAAAAGAATATTTAAAAATAAAATAATTATATAAAAATAAAAAATAAAATAAGTAATAAAATATATACTATAGCATTTTAAACTGAAAGAGTATATCACTAGTTTATATTATTTCATGTAGGATTACAATATCTATTTCATTTAGTTTTAGAATAAACTATGACAATAGATTATAATTCATATATCACACAACTCTAGTATTGTTTATGAATAATTCATTAGACTGAAATTCAATATTAATTTATTACCTTATTACACTCATGGCGCTTTATGGCTATTATCGTAACGAATTTCTATTGCTAGGAATGGAAGTAAAAGCACGCCGATGTACAACATTAAAACGCGGAAAAGCGTCTCGCTTTGCCTCCTCGTGTCTCCTCCGCTGTAATTTATAGCCCACTTAGAAGCTTCAGTTTTCCGCTGGTTGCGGACCATGCGCAACATTCAATCGTTAGTTAAAAATTGCCGGAATCTGTATTTTAATTGATGCCACCTTAAAAACTTTAATTCTAACTGCCCAAACACCATGCCCGTGAAATGTCTTAGTTAAAAATGAATTATTGTCTAAAGCATGTTTAAAAAAGCTCTGGAAAATAGATATAGTAAGTAAAATAGAATTACATTTTTTTGCGATTGATCAATATTTTAATATGTTTGAGCACACAACGCTTATAGATTGGTCGACCAAAACTCAATAATAAAAAGAAAAATGTAAGCAAAAGTGAACGTCCTAACATTGTTATTAATGTGTTAGCAAAAAGGATTTACTTCAATAGAAATTATGATATTGGAAGTAAGATGACTATTTATTTTTAAATAATAAATATTTCTTTATTCATCTCAAAGTATGTTATTTCTTTTAAAATAATTCTATTCTAATACAATGCTCAATGTTGGCGACAATCGTGCATTTTTGTTGTTAATTGTTTAATTTTTTATAGAATATAAAACATGTACAATCAATTGCATTCATCGACATACTGAACAAACTATAATCAATGAATCAAGCTTAACAAACAAAATGTTCGAGTGAAATTGCATAAGTAAGCACAAAAGTGTTTGTATTGAACAAACGCCAAGCAAATATTAAATTAAACTTTAATTTGAGCAGAGATTTCCAAACTTTTTTTTCTCTACTAGACCTCTTGTTATGATTATTAAACTTGACAGTTTATTAATAAATCATTAATGTTTGGCATTAATTTAGTTGGGTTTAATCTTAAATCTTTTAGGTTATTGATGTCCAGTTTTTTTTTGTTGTTGTTATGAGATTTATAACTGCAAAATATATAAGTAAAATATTCAATTGCAGGAGTAAGAATGAAGTGTTAAGTATGGCGCTTGCTTCTCACCTAGGAGAAGGTGAGGGACAGGGCACTTTAAAAGGCTGATCCTTCTAGTAAAGGATCTAAAACACAATCGAGTGGCAATAATCCTGCAGGATTGAAAAAGTTATAATAAAAATTTTATTATAAATTTTTTCGCAAATTTTCCATAGTTTGGAATAAGTAACTAGTATATCTTTTTAAAGCTAGAATTGTTGATATCTGTTTCTAAACTGTAACTCAAGTTCTTCGTTAGCGCCTGTTTCAATCAATTCTTTGTGTAATTTATCATCCGTTTTGATGCCAAATTTCTGTCGATTTCTTGTTCTTAATCAACTTTGTATCGTATGCAACCCAACATAGCATGTCCAAAATTGCCTATGTTTAATTTGCATTCTAATACCAAAGGAATCGATTAATCTTTTAAAAAATTGCAAAGAAAAAAACACCAATTTCAGACAGAAGCTTTTGAATGTAATTAATAAATAACCGAAATATTGTGTAAAAAAAACGGATGTCACTATTGAGTTTAGCAAGAAATTTCATGTAATATATCGCAAACATTGTCATTTGTCAAAAAGTGTATTTAATTAATTGTTAGGTTTCTTTTTTTATTCAGTCACCTAAAAACATATTAAAACAATATGTAATTAATGTTTGATTTTAGCACTAAATATTTCTTACTTTATTGGATTTTCGACAAAAATGCATTTTGCATCTACTGCATGTATTGTTTGTTTAGTGTGTGGTAGCAGGTGAAATGCAAACATTCGCACTTTGCAGCGTTGGAAACGCATAAAAATGTCCACAACACGAGACGATATTGGTCTGCCTAGTGTGAAAACACGAAAAATATCACCAACCATCGAAAATCCACCCACCTACAACCGCCAACTCGCCTAAAGAATCGTTCGCCAAAATGTGCATTGTGCATATAAAAATCCAATATACACCACGTCCTGCACCAAGTACCACAAAATAAAACCTGCATGCTTATTGCAATGCCACCTTTCATATTGTTAGCAGACTATAGGCAACCTACTCTGCAATGGGTGCAGTTGTGGTTGCATTGAATGTCATTCCAATTGTTCACCATTCTGGCGCATCTCCACCATGTCCACGTTTTTGAGTGTCGAAAACGGTTTAATAATAATTAAAGCTTGGGATAACGCTGGGCGGCGCAAAAATCGTCAGGCGCGAGCAGTACGCGTTGCTGCAACTATCTATTGTCCAAGCAAGAGGATTTATCACGCGATAAATCCTGCGGAACAAAACGACTCGATCGGCTGCGGTAGTGACCACCACCTACATATTTATGCCGCTTCCCTGCTCAATGTCCACTACAAAACAAACCTAAGTTGGTGATGCATTTAATTACCCAGCAGCAATATTTCTACTCCCGCTGATGAAAATAATTCATTTCATTCAGGCAAATAAAGTCTGCACTAAACCTTAAACTGCTATAAACGGTGCAATAGACCACTGAACTTATATAGTTTTTCTGATGTATGTAAATAATCGTAAACGCTGCGATGTGGTGCTTTTATTTCGTAAAAAGAAAATTTATGCTTGCATCACAGGCTGAGAAAATCACGTAATATAGAGCATGAGCAAGTAAAGTGTGGAAACTGTCGTTAAACTTTGGGAAGAATCGAAGACGACATGTTTATAGTTCTCTGCCGCGCTGCAGACCCAACAATGGCCGACATCAACACCACATTAACATAAACCTGCGAATAGAAAAACATAGCGACTTTGGAACTCTCTCCTAGCCGCCCAAACAAACACGACCAAAACAACACATCTGCAACGTCTCAGGCCTTTGGCGAAAGTTAAAAGTGTCGATGACGATGGCAGTGCCGAAATTTGTTTGTCGTTGTTCAGCGAGCGTCCAGCAAACTCACAATTCACAGACGTCAAACGTCGTTTGTTTTTCTTCGCGATGTCAAACCGCGCTCGATTTTATTATTGCGTCGCTATTTTCTAGTCCATTAAGCAAGTCATTTGCTAACAAGCGATGCGGCGTTGTTTTCCTGTAGGGAATGCGCTTAAATGTGGAAAAATGCTTCGCCGCTACTGTGCGGTTGTCGGCAACAGCGAAAGGTGTGGTTACGGATGCCGGGTGGTGGGGGTAAACGACCGATTGTCGCCATAAAAATTTAATTACTTTTTTAACACCCTCTAAAAACGATCAAGGCAGTACGCCTGGCAACAACAAGCAAACTAATGCCAAACAACCGTAAAATGTTTGCGTTCCGCTTGGGGCGCGTTGGTTTTATTCATTTATTGCAGAGCTACATGGATTTTGGCAGTGCTGCAACCATTTTTACAAGCTGTGATTTTAAACACAATTTTGCCAGTAACATAAATATTTCAAATTAACCAGTTATGTAATAAAACTGCAAGTTCATAAAGATGATCCACCCTGCCAAAAACTGACACTACATCTATTGTTTTGTTAAGCTTGTTATATTTCTAATTAACTCTCTGAAGTGTGTTTTAACTTTTAATTGCAGGTGAACTTGTTGCTATTTTAATCAGGTGCAAATGAAAGAGAGCGAAGCGTGTGTGCTACGGTAAATAGTAATTACGAAATGGTTTATTTTTCCGCCTGTATCTAACTACAAACAAATTGAAACGCAAATAGACTCTGTTAAATGTAGTATATACACAAACACTCTTAGTTAATTAAATATGTCTGGCAATAAAAAATCATAAAATGACTACGTAAAATAGAGATGTTACTTTTGCAACATTTTAAAAGAGACTGAGTTGAGCGCCAGAGCTGCAGAAGCTTATAATCAAAACAAAGTAGTGGGGATGACACATTTAGATGATCCTGTGCGATGCCCTAACAACCATTAATAAATTTATTTCAACCATCATTTACTACAATGTCGCATAATACTAAAATATAATTTATTCTCTTAAAATTTGTAATCCACTGAATAAAAATAACGCCATATTTTAATTAAATCATTCCAAATTCAGATTACGGCAAGTGCAACTCGGTTTGGAGTGATTTATCGGTTGATTTATTACTCTTAACTACCCTAATTCGCTACGATCGTTATAAATCCAACTCGATTTTGTTCTGGTTCTTTTTTATTTTTAAAGCCGGCATATCAATTTGATAGTCCGTTATTTGCAACTCGCCACATTCTACTGGTTTTTGCCGCTCTGCAATATGAATGAAAGCAGTGCATGTTTGTGGAGCCGCCGTCCATAATGATAAAGTGCCCAGAGAAGAAGTATGGTTGTTAACATTGTTAAAAATACACAACGTGCGAGATAAAATTATAGTGGTGGACATTATAATTCGTTTACGCGTTTAGCAGCCGATGAGTAGGCGCCTGCTGATGACGGCGGCCACTATGAGATCAAGTGGTGGAGAGGAGAGTTTTAATAACGGACATTGTTATTCTTGGTGGAGATGACCGCAGGCTGGTTGTTATTCATAACATCACGTTCTTGTTAGGTTAAGACAAAAGAAATTGGTGCTGAGGTGGTAGTCAGAAGCTTGATGATTTTTAGATATACAGAGTAGATCAATTTAACTTTTATTATTCAGATATAATATTAATTTAAAATTGAAATAATATTTTGTTTTGTGTTTCTTGAGAGTTTCATATTCTATATAGCTAATTAAGCAATTTTTATGTTCATGTAACACATATACATAGTTTCTTTGTTGTGGTCGACACAGTATTTTTTACCTTTTATTTAAAAGAAGTGTGAGGATTTCACCATTCGTGCACACATTTACAGTGCGCGATCGACATCAAACGAGTACGGACATGCAAAGTGCGAAGCAAAATGTTAACAACTTCCGAAGTAAACGCATGTAATAGTCAAACAAGTCGCGCATCTGCCTTGCATTGAGCTGGCAGACATGAAAAAGATCAAACCCAAACAAGTTTCAAGGGTTTCTTCGGCACAGTGGAAAGGTGATAATTATGTCGGTATTCGATGCTCCAGGCGGTTTCCAGCCATGGCAAAGATAATAGTCGAATGCAAACATAAATAAACCAAGACAAAGTCCACAAAAATAGAAAAACACCCAATGAAATTAAATTATACTTACAACGACTATATCTTGTAATTACTAACTACAGTAAATTCTGTTTTCCACTCGAGTTGCAATTAAAATGTTGTTGATTAAAACTGCATTCATGTTTTACCACGAAATTATAAAAATGAGTGATGTAATCAGTTCTGTTTTGTTTGGTGGTACCGGTAGCTTGGAAGTTGCTTTTAAGTGTAATTTTCGTGAAAACAATTTTCACGATTATCCAACTGACAACGCATCCAACTGGCAGTTGCATTTACCTTGGAGCGTTTGCACATCAAGTAAGCACCTTAGCAACACCCAGCAATCGCATACTTTAAAGTCTGCGTGTTTCACACAACTGACAGTTAAATTATTGAAATCATGTCAATCAGATGAAAATATAGGTTATGTCATGCACCATCAACCCAAACTATTTCACACCATTCTGTAGCATATAATTTGCAAATAATTTCTGTGAAATTAATGATCAATTTTGTTGCGCTTGAAATAATTAACAATAAGAGGGATCGCGATAAGTAGTCATTAAGCAGCTCATCGTATAATTTAAAATGCTTTCAAAATAACAAGAAATTTCTTACTACAAGACGCTTGCAAAAGAACTCAGCAAGAGAAAACTCTTATCCAAATTGCTTTCGTCGATAGGCATCGATACTACCGGTTTCTGGACGTTGAGTCCTCGCAGGCGTTTAATTTCGGGCGTAATTTTTGCAAAATATTGGCGCAATCATTCACCGACGTCGCCTCATTATCGCGATTAAATTACTTCCGCTTTGGCGAGCACTTTAATTTCTCTTCATCGCAATAGAAAAACGCAGCATTCGAACGCGTTCGCAGCCAGACCTCTGAAATTGTTAGAATTAAATTGTTTTGTACTTTCTCGTAGAAAATAAAAGATAAATTGAGGGCAAATTATATTGCGCAAAGAAATGAAGTCGAAGCAAACTCGAGAGTAAGTTCGAGATGGTTTTCATTTGGAATATTCCAATGTGTGCGCGTTAAATAAGCGGAGAGTAAGAAAGTGGAAAATTTAAATATTCGCTTGAGCATATTGGCACTCTGGAGCTTTTATTTTATTTCCTTATTTTCACTCCATGTGAACATACAGCGCGTCGGCGAGCCTGTGAGTTTAGTGTCAGTCTTCGTTTTGCTATTTCCATTCAATTTCGCGAGCACTAGCGTCTATCCGTCTCGTTTACGGGCGGCGCTAGATCGGCGTATTAAAATTACGACGGAGGCGGCATGTGTGCCGTCCTTGGGTTATTTTTGCAAGTGAAATATACTCGACCGACTATGGCATTTCGGTGTTATCAGCGTGAAGCACATTCATTTGTCGCCGCCAACACCACCGCGGCTGTCGGCGGCGGCGAGAGGCTGCTGAAATGTCTCGTTCGCTCATTTCCTGATCCTAAAACGCGCAAAGTCCAATTGTCGGCGGGCGCGCGGCGTAAAATGAAATAAGATTGCAAAAAACTATGAGAAATTGTGAGGATGAGAATAATGGCGTGGCGAGGAAGTGACTGCTTTGCGCGAGAAGCCGGAAAGATGCGTTGAGAGATGCAAAGCTTAGAAAGCTGGAAGGCGACAATGGAGAAATAAAAAGCTCGACGCGCGTCTAAGTAGCATCTTGCCACCTATTGGGCGACCTTAGCGTCTTCAGATGGTGGCTTTATCGAGGAGTGCGAAGAGTCTAGAGACCAGAAGAATCGAGTCATTGATAGCATTAAAACTCGTCGGGGGAGAATAAAAGTCTACCCTTATTTTTGACGGTGTGAAAAGGCGGTTTTTGGTGGCAATTGTGATGCCAGCCTTGGATGATAATATTGTAATAATGTGCATTATGTTCACCTGTTGGATTTCAATAGAACAGGATTAATACATAATATTTAGAAGTAGAATGACTAAAAAAACGTTTCAATTAGAAATTTTTGTTTGCAAAATTTACAATTCAATTTAAAGTATTCTACCAAAAATTTAAAAACTTAAAATTTTTTTTCATATGTTTTATATCGACTAGTTTTATCACAAGTTTAATTTGCTTTCATCTTTTTTAATAACTCAAAGTTAAAAGTTAAAAGTTTTTTCAAAGTTCAAGATAAAAGAAAGAAGCAATTCAATATAGAATTGAATGAAACTTATATAACTCAACGTTGCTAAAAAAGTAAACTAAATCATTTACATTTATACGCTAGGTACAATAATTAAATTGAAATTTGATACTATTTTAGTATGGCTCTTTATTGAGATATGTTTGGAGAATATTTTTATAAGTTTTGTAGAGATGCATTGTAACAGTAGTCAATAATTGCGATAGTACTAATAACAGTAATGTAAAATAATTTTTAAGCAAATTAATTTTTTTGCATAACAATTTATTCAAACTTTTAAAAACAAACAACACATAATTAAATTTTAACGTTATAGGTTTTTTTATTTTCTATTCTGTAGCAAATCTGGCATCTGCAGAATCCTAAGACAATTTCGAGTATTTGTATTATGATAGGTATCCGGTTAATTAGCCGAATGAACCTCTGCCTACATTCTCGTTGTCGAGTGTGCCGTAATTTAACGCACAACACCCACCATTGGTCCTTATGCTAATGAAACTTAGCTTTATGTTTGCAGGCGTAAACGTCAATACTAGAAGCATGTAGAAGCTTTTCATTCAATAAAACCCTCGAGTTGCAAGAACCCGACAAGAACATTATCAAAACAAGACTCCTAACAAGTGCAATTTACAATTACCAAGTAGAAATTGTTACGTTTGCTATGAGGAACAAAAAGACAATGAAGATTTCGTGAATCATAAGGATAGATTGAGAATAGTGTTATCACTTTAATTCATTTATTTCTAAATGTAAATCTGAAGTTGCTTTGTTTTAGCCTATTTAATAAAAGTAGCATTGCAGAACGAAGACAATCCAGACAATAAACACTCTTTTGCATCTCGTACATTCCACGTCTTGGAACTATTTAGTTCATTTTACTGCCGTTGGTAGTCAATTGAAGCAGCATTGCAGACAAGTATAGAGGCTCTGTGTTGTTAGTGTGCGACATTTTTAACCCCAGGATTCACTGCATTCTCCCAAATTTCCGACTACATAGTCATAATAATCAACTTGTAAATTCCGTGCGCAGCTTACAGGTACGAATATTGGCTCAGCAAATGACTTTTCTTCCGGGTAAGTCTTGAATGCAGCGTGCAACTAGTATGATTACTTCGCTGCTAATTTTGCGTCGTTCGGGAGGTTTCTACAGTTTGATTTTATGAAATATATTAATGTAACTTTGATCTATCTTAACTACAAAATATTTGTGTATCTAGGTAAATAAAATGATAGAAGCGTATTGTTTTTTTGTTATTTCTGAAGCGTACAGTAGCCACGTCAGGTACCGGCACCGTACTTGACCCTCATTCCATTATTCTGCATTAACGACCAGGGTTATTATTAGCAGTTATTGGAACTGAATTCTGTGAGAGTATATAATATATTAAATATTTACCTAGCAGGTAAATCTCAGTGCTACAGCCAATCGGCTTACCACTCTAGAACCGTATTAAAATTGATTTAGATTTGTATTAATTTTTTGGGCATGTGCAGCAATGGAACTAAACTAAATTACCTATAGCGTGAATTATTTTGATATATTATATTGAATAAGCCAAGCGATATAAATTTTCTGCTAGTGATAGAAATATCGTGTGTTCATTCATCATTCAGTTCCAACTCGTCGTGTATTGATTCGAAAACCGCTGACGGGCGGTCGCGTGATAAATTTCGCTTTTTACGCAGTTTTTTGCTTGCGCATGGCCTGCAGTGACCGAAGGCGTGAATAAAAAAGTAGCATTGTGATTGCCACAAACAATAACCGTAATTGACGTCCTGGGAGTAGGTAACGAACATCAATTTCCCCGTTAATCGCGCTGGACCTGCGGGCGTAGGACCTATGCGCAAATTTTCATCTTTGCGTATTCCATTGGAAGCATATTTTGCGAACTTTTGCTTCCATTGTACCAACACTATGTTTGCTTACATAACCTAAAAATTAAACGATAATTAACCACAAAAAAATTCTAAACTTTCTAATGGTTTGCAACAATCCAATCAGTATGACGGTTTTATTAAAACTATTTGTTTGTAAAATGTGATGAGATGTTTGGGGGAGTAGAAAACATGTCCACATTGTATGTAATAAACCATCACGAGTACCAAATTTAAATTTAAATGCAAAGGACACGCGAATCGTTCGGTGCGACCGCTGTACTTATAAAACGTTAGCCGCCTTCATTGTCTCCACGGTTGGCGGCGGCTGTGACTCTGCTGCAGCTTGTATTTATACATAAAGTGTAATTTCTCCGGGGAACACAATTCGCCATATCCTATTTCATTTAATCCGTTCTCCGTCAACGACCTGGTTCTGGTAATGTGGTAATCTAGGTATACATAAACATTAACGGGGAACAAAGTTGAATGGTAGAATAGTGGTTAAACAATGCATATCATATATTCATTTAGACTTGTTTTTAAGTTTCGATACCTTAAACATTAAGTTTCCAATATATTTAGTTAAGACACATGTAAATTTGTTCTTGAAAATAAAACGATTAAAGAATATTAATTGTAACAAAGATAATTCTTGATAATTGTAGACTAAATTATATCAACCAAATGCGAATTTGTTTTGAAATAAAGTACATATTTATTTAATGTAATTTCAATATCATTCAGATCTTAGTATATGAAATGATTGTAAAGTTTAATTTTAGTTATGTTCTTTGTGTTATTTGTGTTTTCTATTGCAATTTTTAAAATTTTATTGAATTCTAATTGAATCTATAAAATTTTTCAAATATCTACAAATCAAGCAGCATTTACAAATAAATTTGCAATTCATGTTTATCTATTTACATAAAAAACAAAAGAGAAATTTTGAAATTATATTATACCTGCTTTTGCCAACCACCGAATAAAATACTCACATACAGGGAACAACATAAATACAACACTAACAATTATAAAATTAGATAATAAGCACCCAACCATTAATGCAAATATTCAAATTTATGAAGACAAATTAAAAACCTAGGACTTCTTAATAAGCACACGCAGCCAAATTTTAAGACAATTCTTAAACCCCAACACTTTCTACTCCCAACACAACTACCCAACATTTCATATTAACAAACTAGATAAAAACAAACCATGTATTAAATAAATTTTATACTAAAAAAAAAACAATCAGCCGAAAACGTTCTATAAATAAATAAATTACCTAAGAAAATAGGAATCAACAAAGTTGTGAAAATAAATTACAACAATAATTACAGCATAGAATATTAGCAAATATTTTTCACAATCTATGTCAAAATTACGCTTCTGCTATTTATAAATTGCAACAGTATTTTTCAAAATAAATAAATTTTATTATAAATAATACCTTAAAATATTTCTCCTTACGTTGATTACAAATCAAGATGTGCAATTACTAACATTAACAAACTTGTTACATTCTGAAACCTACATTTACCTTACAATATATCTGTACTGCGGACTGCGTTCTCGGCATTCAACTGCAACGAGTGCAAAATCGTCGGCTTGCGGGAGGTAATTGCCTGCACTTCACGAGGACTTGCAGGACGCGCGAAACGACAAACAATGCTGATAGCACATACAACATCCTCATTCGCATCCTGTTTCAGGCAAAGTAATGCGTCGCTGGCTGTGCCAAGCGTCAAGTTTTGTTGTTTGTTGTTTCCGTCAAAACTACACAGGGTAGTATTACTAAAATATTAATTGTAAGTAGACAATGTTTAATAACAATTTATGTTTGCTTTAATATTCGCATTTCTTGAAAGTTCTAGTTTTACAATATTTTCAAAACCATTACCACGCACCAATTTAAACCTCTGTAACAAAATTTCATTTATTTGGCGTGAATGCAAGAATACATTTTTAATTCCTCTCTTTGATTGTACTTTAGAATTCCATCACTTGACATCCGTGATATTTCTGGTTCGACATTCCACATTCGATATTCGGCGCGTCGATTCACTAAATTTGATTCGAAACAAGGCCCATTGTATTTTTACCACACCATTTCACCGAACAATCCAATAGTCAAACTCGTTAACTTTTTACATGTTTTCAATTTGACCGAAATTGATGTGAGGTGTGTATGTTGACGCTCTGTATTATTGGGGTGGGTCAAAGACAAGACGGGTGAATTGCGCAAATTTTCGTATATCAGTGCAGCAGCAATACAATTAAACGGATTTACATGAGTAGTTAGAGATTATGTAACGCTGCCAACCGGTTGCCGGATTTACCCACTGCGCATCCAATTCCATGGAGTTATGCAACCCTGCTAGCCAGTCTGTCGCATTCGATGAGATACGCGGATTTCCTCACTGCAATTCGGGTAATCGTCTTCAAGGTTTGCACCAACGAGTTGCCAATTTGCATGGAACATTCCAGAACTAAATAGAGGTGATACAGAAAGTGATACTTGAATTAGAATTAATAACCTTACGAAATCTTCTTATTTATTTGAAAATTTAGAAAATATTTAAAATAGAAAAGTTGAAAGAAAAGAGTATAGATCTGTCTGAAGTAATATTAATGATAGGATTATTCTGCGTATAACTCATGAGTAGTTGTCATGTCCACATTGTTGAAGAAGGTGTAGTCATAAACTTGTATACCGATTTTATTTTCCGAATGTTAAATAACAAGTAGAAATGCACTACAGGAAATTATAAAATTATCAGCTAGAAAAATACGTACATTACTATAGTTGTCGTTGTATGTTGCTTAATATATTTTTGTTGACAAAATCTGCAATTTCCTAACTGAATACTCCCGTTACAGTTAAACTGGTTGCGTATTGTTACTACAAAATAAATAAAAAACAATCGGTAGAATTTAAGTCTATAAATTTATATAAAAAATTAAAACGTAAATAAATCTCGTAACATTTGCATAATCCCCTCGAGAAGAAATTAACACAAGAGGTGAATACAACAAAGAAGACAACAAAAGCACGATTACACCGGTAGTGCGTGGCGTTTGCATTCAGGGCTCAACGAAGATGGCGATGCAGGCATTTATCAAATGACGTATAAAATCTTAATACATAACGATTATACGCGTATAACGAGCCGATATAATAGTCTGGCGACGGTCATAAATTCACAACTATTCAAGATCACCACAACGCCGACATTTACTAATTCACATGAAGCAAATTCCTTCAATAAACTCCAATCTTTACCATCAGTGATTATTATCAACTCTATCCGACAGCATCAAACAGTGAAATATTTAACGCGAATACTTTGATCGATTTCAAGCGCTTCGAGTCATAATCAAGTTTTGTTTCAAGTTTTGGCTGTGCGCGCCTGTGGCGCGTAAATTGTAAATAATAATGAATGTGCGAATAAGATGGGGTTGATTTATGAACAAAGCTACGAGTGCGACGTTTAGGGTGGTTTTAATAAACAACTTAAACAAGTCGTGACACGCCCGCAAAAGGCGACGCTATAAATACGCGTGTCGCGTTGTTAATAAGCGTCATAATAGCACACTACCGTCGCTTGCGCAGAGCTTGGATGCCATCATTTGATTATGAGTGATTATAAAAAGACGGCGATACGAGCTGTGTACTTGGTGTGTCTTGAGGCTGATTTAATTGTATAATTATTGCTCTGGTACGATGAGGGCGATAATAAACATCGTGCGGAGAATTTAAATTGGAAAAACCTGCAAAGTATGAATATATTATTATATATAAATATATTATGATGGATAGTACGGATGTAAATTATCTTAACTTGATATAAAGATCAAAAGAGTGTGATGAGCCATGTTAAATCATGTAAAATATCCTTCATTAATCAAGGATTTAAATCGTCTTTTTGCAATAGCTAAATTGCTTCTTGATTTCTCGTAATCTCCTAACTTTTCACCAAAAATTCACATTTTTTGCAATAACAGTTGTCTGTTATACATTATACATTAATGCAATTGCTTATTTTTCTGTAAATTAGTTTCCTATAGCAATGATGTATCGTATTAGAACAAAATATCTTTTCTTTTCTCGTAGACTTATGCAGACCTATATAAGGGAAAAACAGTTTACTTCATTCGGCTCGAAAGAAAACTTTTTACTGTATTAGTCAAACAGTGTTATAGCACAATATATTATTAAATAATTCTTATTGCGTTATAAGCTCATCAAATCGTCAATTTTTAAGATTTGATATAGGCAACTTTTTTTGCAATAAAATTTGACATTGTTAAATAGAATCTGCTTAAATTCATTAGAATAATCATTCCAAACACTAAAAATACTTTTAAAAAGTGAAGTACAGAGTGGTGTCAGTGGGTACTAATTAGGTATTAAGATATTTTAATTTCAATTCTGAGGGCATTGCGGAAAATGAAATTGAAGCATTGTACAATATACAAAAGCATTGTTACGTGAAAATAATTATATTTATTGCAATCGGTGTTTTTGTGATAGTAAATGTTACTTTGTTATTTTTTTAATTGCTGTCTATGTAATATTGCTTGTTTTTTTTTAAATTTGCAATCTCGAGTTATGTTCCAGGCACTTTTAGTTATTGAGATAAAAAATAAGTGTCTATCAGTAATCAGGCGCTTTCAAAAACTGCTTAATTTGTTCAATATATTTTCTATAAATTATTTTGTTTTAATTTGCGTATTTTCTGCGTTTTACAAGTTTTTTAGCACTTTTTTCCGCCGACGCCCTGTTAGAAAACAAGTTGTATAAATTAAACTTTTCCATTCGACGTTTTTGAAATTTTCGACCACCCGCTTAATGCACTTTATTTAACCTCATTGACCACGTAGACCGTTATTGTGTTGTTGTTTGTCGCGCTCTCGGCCGCAGATTTATGACCGCGTTCAATAAAGCTAATGAAGCGGCCGCGATTCGAAGACATAAATATCGAAAGCGTTCGCAAAACGACGCAAAACAGAGCAAAACAACGTGTGTGTGTTTAGTCACTGCGGGGATGCGGCCGAAAAAGTTTGGCGATTTTTCGCGCCGGCCGAGTGGATAAGCGGTGCATCGTTATTCCCATAAGTCTAACAAAAAAACGACGTCGTGACGCCGAAGAATTGTCGTAAACTTTGCATAAATACGTAAACGCCAGCATCGTAAAATACATGGAGCAAAAACAAATCAGACCAAAAAACGAAGAACATTTCCATGCCTAGGGGTAACTGTAGGAAGTGATAGAACACACCAACCAATAGATGCATAAATCAGCCAAGAATGTTAATGCACTGTGGTCTACTTAGAAAAATGTTTTGGCATGCGTGGAAATTACAAAGTGAGAAATTAACGCAAGCTTTTTATAACTTATTAGAAGTTGATCAGAAAATATACAGTTTTCAACGCGGAATTGATCAAATGTCAACGTAATGTTTTATCCCTTGTTGAAAATACCACTCCCTATCTTCTAAAACAATTCTACATTTCTTACCGTCGTTTGGCAGGCGTGCTGCTTTATTTTTATAGCGTTCTGAAGTGTAGCATTTTGCAACCATCCAACATGGCTTTTATCACTCATCTTGTCACCACTCTGTCGGGTGCGTTTATTTTTTGTTTTATTCGAAAGCATCGCAAGTAAATACGATATTCTTTTGCATGCTAGATGAAAGTAAAGGTCGCCTTCTTTGTGAGCCATCATTTTCCGCGAACAGCATTTCCATCAGCTTCATAATTTTAGAATAGATGGATGAAGACATCCTCAGGTACGCTCGAGATGGGGGCGAAACAATGACGACGTGTTGAAGAGTTGGTTTATCAAGACAGGATTATTATCGCATACATCTCGACGTCGTTAGTTTTTCTTTTACTTTGTTTGTAGCAAGTTATATAATATTATTTTGAAGCGTTATTTGCAGTATTAGTTACATTTAAGTATACTTTAGGAATTGGGTTATAAAATAATATACTTTTACGAAAATCTAAACGTGTTTAGTTTTAAAATTAATTAATATAAAATTAACTATTGCAAACCAAATTAAATACGTAAAATTAAACTTTGTAGACTGTTTAATTCTAAATTAAAGATGATCTTAGAAATCTGTTGTCTTAAATTATATCCGTATTACAGAATACGGTTGTTACTTATTCTTTAAATAAAAGCAGCAGAGACTGTTTATCAAATATAAAATTAAATTTAGCATATCATAATTAGCAAATTACTGTTTATTTTATCGCTGGTAATAAAAGATATTATGATAGTTGTTTAAAAAAGTCACTTTATATGAATCCATTATATTATGCCAATTGGCATTTACATGATTGCTTTGTTATAAAGAATTAAAATTTGTCACAGAACAAAACCTAACCTAAATTAAAAATAAAATCTATATTTTAATCGTTGTAATTTAAAAAAACAAATTGATATTAAATGCTGTTTAAGCAGAGTTTTAGTATCTTTAGTATACAGATACTAATTTTAGCAATTTGTTAGGTTCTATTTCAGATTTAATATTGTGATTATTGTAAGTATTTTATTTGAAATTACACATAAAAACGACTCCACATATAAAAAAACTTTGAAACAAATACGAACAGCCCATTTTATATATAAAGTGCCATCATAAATAAACCAGGCTAAGGGCTATAAGTTCTTAGAAGAATGGCAAACGCAAAATACAAATAAAAAAAATTAGTACTCCAGAAACTTACTACACAAAAAACTCCATCTAGCAGTTTAAGGACTTTAGCCGGAAACAGAAAAAAGACGCAGAAGAGTGCAATTACAATATTAGTTTTTTTTCAACGTGCATGTCCGTGTAGATGGCGCTTTTTGGTGACGAGCTCCGCCATTGTTTGATAGCGCTGCAGCTGCCGATGGGCTTTGATTATGTAAGTATACCCAATGCGTCTGGTGTAATCTAAGGAATAGGAAAAGTTTCCAGCGCGAAGAACGCGTCCGGACACGCCAGAAAGCGTCGGCAAATCTAAGATTTAGCCAGGACGTGCTTTTTTGTTTTTTCAGCTACCGAGCGCCGAAAGCTTCGCGCTAATGGCGCCCTCGACAAAGAGCGCACGCGGCGACGTGTGTGCGCCCGGGAATAAAAATAAATTGGTCATCACGTAGCGTCGATTACGAAAGTATTTAATCTCTACGAAGCGGAAGTACTTCTTTGGGCAAGCACGCCAACGTGCGAAACCCGAAGAAGGTCTCTGAAAACTCAAATGCGGCGATGAAACGTTGAAAGACGAACGAGAGTTTACAGAATGAAAAACTACTTCTAAGCTAGAAAAATTGGGACGGATTACTACATTCAAGGAAAGGAATAGAACTGACACTAGATTTGCTTTTTGTTCATTCAGATAAATTTTACATTTTTTACCAAGATTATTACTTACTTAACAGAGAATACAATTCTCTAAGTGTGAAAATATTTTAAAGATCTTAACTTGTTGATTTTTTAAATTATTGTTTAAAATTAAACATTAAATTGCAACAAATTATTTTCAAATTATATTGTTAGTAATATTCTCATAATATTCTCATAATTTTCGGCCTATAATTGCTTTAACATTAATTATAATTGTTTTGTATTTAACAGTTTGCTTTGAGTTTATTTGTACTTGAATTGAGTACTTGAATATTTCATGACTTCTAGTCTTATTAATTATTATTCCATGTTAAATAAATTTAAACATTTTCAGCTTGTATATTGCTGTCTAAGATGTCAATATAAAGAGTGTTTTTAAAACCAAAATAATTATTATTCAATTAAGATTGCCGTATTTTTTTTCTTTTTTAAATTGACGATTTTTTTAAATAACGATGGTCAAGTTTATGTTTTTTTCAATAATCCTAAAATTTACTCAACAAAGAAATTGTGCATTATACTTTTACAACATTTTTCAATTCAGTAAATAAAACAACAAAAGCAATAAAACAATAAAGTAAAGGAAGTCGATATAATATCTGCCAATTGATTGCATCCTCAAAAACAAAGTATATTCTCTCAATAGTCAAGGAACATTTCAAATCTCTTTGTTTGATGCAGACGGTCATAAAAGTAAGAGTAATAATAGCCATATTTGATGTTGGATTTGTGCTGACCTTAACGCCATAAGTGCGAGATACTCATATCGCCACGTTCATTTTATTTCGTTATTGCCGCAGAAAAAGCGGCAATGAAACGGAATAGAGGAAAAACGTAATAGTTTTCCTTGGCTGGACGCCGCTTACCAGCGCCTAAGGACACTTCATGTGAGCCACTCGACTTTGACTGAGATTTGCTTTGCAATTGTCCCGATTTTCGTGGCGTTTACTTTGCCGCAGGTTTTTTCTTATTGCTGAAGATGCGAATGAAGATGACGTCGGAAGCACTGTTGAGGGGGTCAATGTGTGTAAAGCGTAGTACTCAAAGTACTAAAGGACATTGACAACTGGGGAATACTTTAAGAAATGTGAAGGTTAGTTGTGTGTTTATAAGATTATGATATTGATGCTGAATTGGATCAAAAAGAAGGTATGGAGCAGAGTGTCTTAGATGTACAACTTTAAAGTTTTTTTTTTATGTATAAAGATTTATTAAATGTAGCAAATTTAGTTGGAAACTATTATATCATGACTAGAATAAACTGTTGCAGTTTGTTGAAATTGAAATTTTAATTAATTCTTGGATTCTTTTCACTTTGTTTTTGTTTGAGATACTTGCAACCCATTTGCAAGTTCAATAAATATTCGACGTGATACCAATCGTAACATTGGCTTTCGTGGCACAAATAAAATACAACAAGAAATCATTATTAAGAAAGTTATTATTATCTCGATCATCATCAGGCCAAGGCGCAAGAAACGCAGATGGAAATCGGATGCTGATATCAATAAATAAAAAAGGCAAAAAAGGAAAATGTAAGACTATACCATAACGATGTTAGAGAAAAAATAAATAAGTTACTAATGTCTTTATAATCTCTCTTTTATATTCTATGTTTAGACAACAGTTGTTGAAAATAAACTAATTAAGTAATTGGAAAAGTGTTTAGACCTGCACCATTATTTATGCACTATATCCGCAAATAGAATAAATTCTCTTATTGAAACAACAATATAATTGTACATGGTATTTTGTAGAGTTAAATGAAATTAAATTGGGAAACAAATTTAAAACTATAATGTGATTATTAACTTTGACAATTATATTTTATTGGAACAAAGATAGAATGTATAAAAACTGGCGAATTCAGGTTTGTCGGACTACTTGATAAGAACATGATCTTCGAGCATATTACAAGCGGCTCTTTACTTACAGTATGCTATCTGTTGGAGTTTTCTAATAAAACAAAATTAATATTTTGAAAGTGGAAAAATGTCGAATTTTGATTAAAAATTCAAATGATGAAATCATAATAATATTTCTCAGAGACCTTATAATTCGACCAATGAGTCGATATCGGCTAACTGAGTCACAGAAACTGAAATACGTCAGAATGCATATTCAAGCATATGTAACCCACTTAGCTATGAGCATCACTTCCCTAAACTATCAATAAACACTGCACATGAGCAAATGCGGTTATTCTACTGCAACGGAACTTAACACCTTTCAAGTGCTGTTGTAACAAGATTTCATGCGCTTGGAATTCGCAGATGAGAGCGGCATCGAGCCAGAAATAAAACGCAATCGACTGTCAAATGGGTGCAAATTACACAGTTATGTAATGCGCCCACACTCGCCGTTATCCATTGCAAAATTCCCGAATTTGCGAGTGGTACGAATGAATGTGGAGGCAAAAGCGCGACTCACCTGCGATATGGGTAATTCGAAAGCACGATGAGGTTAAACGACACCTTTGCTTCAACCTCTACCTATCTTGTATCCGAGTCTACAGAACGTGAAACATGCAACGTCAATATGCAGCATGAGATGCGTGTTTCTGCTCAGTAAAGTGGCAATCATAACCCTAATTGCACGCATATATAATTGAAATAAAGCCAGTGCAACGTATCCAGTATACACCAATCAACTACAAATTCAACATGCAATTAAAGCGGACATATCTAATATCTGCTCTAAATTTAATTACGCCGAATATAAAACTGAGTTAATTAAAATAAAAAACTGATTTTTTGTGTGGTGCAATGTTGATGCTAATATGCTATCAGCAGTTACTGCGCAAATTGCGACTGGTTGACTAATAGTGTGCGGAATAGTGGAGATACAGAGACCGCAAAATACCCCGAGGCGGGAGCAAAAAACTTGATTTGGCGACAATTAGTGGACTGCAGGAACGCTGCCTCCAGGTAGAAGAGTCCACCGGTTGGTGTAGAAAAAGCAAATGAACTAATTTATCAGATTTCAACGTTTTTGGACTTGAATTGAGTAAAAAATCAGGTTGAAAGGACGCAGTTTTTCATCAATTACTGTAAGAATTTTAAATTAAGGGAAACAGATTTTTGTTCTTATGCTTTTTTTTTCTTTAGTCTTAAAGACAAACCTAAATAATGTTTTTACAAAACAATATCAATTTTTTTAACACGGTTGCAAAAATTGAGAGAAGCGGTAATCACTAATGACAACTAAGAAAACATACTCATGTGTCCTCTCACAACAGAAAATGTAATCTCTATTCAATTGATTGAAACTATTTTATCAAAGTATAACAATAAATAACAATAATAGTTGCACCGCTCCGTAGCGCAGTCGGTAAGCCGTCTGACTGTAGCAGTGAGAGCGAGGCAAAAAATTCTGGGGACACGGGTTGAAATCCTGCTGTGGCTATATTCAATATAATATATACTCTCACAGAATTCAGTCCCAATAACTGCTAGTAGTTCTCGTAGTTGATGCAGTATAATGGAATGGAGGTCAAGTACGGTGTCGGTATCCGACATGGTTGCAGTACGCTTCAAAAAAAAAAAAAAGTTGTGTTGGTTTAAATCCAAACTTGTTCTATAATTACCCAATAATCCTAGGCTATTATTTTTTCACACTTATTTGTGTTTTTATAATTTTTGTTCTACCTTAAATTACAATTTTATTTTTTCATTTTTTTTTCTTTTATTATTATCTATTCTATTATACTCTGTACTTCGTAGCCTTCTTCATCCTTCTCTACTCATATTCGAGCTTATAGTAGTAAACTGGATTGATAATAATTAGTCACTTCTCAGACATGTTATCGTCTGAATTAATCTTGCGCGGGTTGATGACGTTGGAGCTGTTACAGCTTCCCTCACAGCGTAACGAGCACTTATAATCGTACTACGTTTAGTAAAGACACATTATATTTCTGAGCACAACATACTCCCACACACTAACACTCCCTTCTTACGCTGAGTACTTATTCTAGCCTGTTCGTAAAGAAGAACTTAACGTGACGTCAGCAAGGCAGTACTTAACAGCGAAGCAGTGCAGCATGCATATGCAAACTCTGATTGTAATGCTGTGCTAGAGAGTGTGTTGACGTGCTACTGTTGAATAAAACAAAACAGTTTGTAGAGAAGCCCAGGAAAGGGATGATGGGCGCCGTGTTGAGCTAAGTGTGTGGTCCTTGCCTCATAGTCGATGGACCTGAGATTTATTCGGCGAGACATGAGTTATTAGTCATTTCATTTTGACGAAACCCAGTGGACGCGAGATGCAATCGGAATGAAAAATTATCGTTTCGATGTGTGTAGATGACGAGTGGAGGATGGGGATAGGGTATGTTGAAGAAGTGCAGACGGAAGTATTAATTACAGTTGAAATAGAAACAATGAAATAGTGAATTAGTTTATACTCATAAGTTTGCATTACATTTAAATACTTTTCTTTGAGTAGAAGTTGATTAATGTTGTTGAAAATGATTCTAATTGATTGTCACTGTATATAGACTATTATTGCTCATTTCAGTTCATTTTAATAGTTTTAGTATAATCAAATCGTATTTAATTAAATAGATTATTTTTTTGTTATAGTGATTATCTTCATTATTAAGTTTACCATTAAAAATTAATAATTGCATTGCTATTTTAATTAATATTAAACAGGAATTTAAGAAAATACTTTAAAATATATTTTTCAAATATGCGGTAAAGGTTTTTTAAGTATTGTAATCTTTCTAAACAGAGATTTGAATTATTTTATCTTAAAATGAAAACAAGTAAGCAACCAAATAAGATTATACGGTATTACAATTAAGCAGTGTATTTAAAATTGATTTTTAAAGACTTAATTTTATCAAGAAATTAAAGTTTTTTTTTAATTAAAACAGATTCTTTAATAAACACTGATATAATTAATTTATTTTAAGAAAAGTGTATAAGTTTATTTAATTAAATGTCATTCCAAAATATTACCTCTAAAAGGAAAAAGGCTACATAAATTTATAACATTTATGTCACAGGTTAAGGGAAAACAACTTCTGTTACAATTTTTCATCTAATCTGAATAAATAATTAACCATCTAAAGTTGACCATGTTTCCACCAAATCAATGTGGCAGAATCTCTCAAATTACCAACAGTGAAAACAAATATTAATGAAATAAAAACCGTCATCTCCGCTAACAGAACTCTTGGAGTTCTCAACGTTCTTGGCACCGTTGTAGTTTAAAACCAAGCTTAGAGCCTGCATCCTGCCGAACACCCGAATTAATCAAACCACCTATACAGATTGTATTTTCCACTGATATTAAGAATGACATTCTGAGGTCATGCCGTCCATTAAAATAAATACTCATCATTTGTAATTTAGTGATCGATGAATTGCTGGCTGCACTTTGCGTAAATTGAAAAACTAGAAAAACTAGGGCATAGCGAATGAATAGACTATTATTGCTCATTTCAGTTCATTTTAATAGTTTTAGTATAATCAAATCGTATTTAATTAAATAGATTATTTTTTTGTTATAGTGATTATCTTCATCTTCATATCTTTGTTATAGCGAATGAACCACTACTAAAAAAAGTTGCATTGTTGGTTATGCTGAGTATATTAGTTATATGGAGTAAGTTAGTAGTTGCCCGGAAAGTCGATGTGAACTTATTACGAATATTAGTTATATCAACGCCTAGCGATAAAGTAGATGTCGACGATAAGTTGTTCATGGTTGCGCTCGAGCGCCAAGAATGGAAAAATTAGTTGTGGTTATCTGTTATAATAATAGGTTGCATGCAATAAATCAAAGCATATAATCATATATTGTATCGTGTTTAAAATAACACAAAACAAATAATTGCACAAGTAAGTAAAAAGGATCTTGGTATTTTTGCTATTTTTTGTTTAAATTAACTACCAGGAAAAATATATTCAATAGATTTAATATTCTTATAAGTTTAGTACATTAATTTCAACATGTTGTAGTGGCATTGGAACAGTCAGTATATTGTTTCATCGTTTCTTACCATGAACGGCGGCGCCGTGAAAAAGTTAAAATATCTTCGGTTCATTTGTCTATGCCATCCGCGAGAAATGATATCACGTCATTGCAATACGTCATCGCGCATTATGACCGAAGACCGCGTGGACGGCGTAGCGGCGTCGCGACGCCCATAATATACCATGCTGTAAACATACGATAAAAGTGCAAGACATGTTAGTGCACTCTGTGTTAAAATGACGTAGGTAATGTGGTTATTTTCTGAAGGGTAAATTAAGTGAGTTTTACAAGATGTGAAATTTTATTCAGCCATAACCTAGTTTTGAAAAATGGTTGAAATGAGTTTCCTTTTTTCTGTGTATACTGTGATGATGTATATTTATTATGTATGAATATATGCATTTATTATGTTATGAAAGAATAAGAATGAGCATAAGAAGCAAGAATACGTAACTCGATGAAACAACAAAATGTACCATTAGTGTACTGACATATATAGTCATTCAAAAAAAAGATGCACACTTAAATCATAGGTTGTAATATAGAAAGCATTGTTTGTGATGATCCAAGTTGCATTGTTGCTGTTTAAAGAAACTGTAATGGCCGATAAAACAATTTTCCTGTTTTCTTGAAAATTGACTTTGTTTTGCTTTCCACCAGTATAAATATAGTCTATGTTTGTTTATTTTTGGCTTGTTCAACAAACCAAGGAATAACCTCATGACTCTATCGCTCTTCTCACCCTTTGACTCTTATCCTACCCGTCATTTCTCGTTCTTTTTTTCTTTATTTTTTTTTATTTAGCTAGAATTTTGGCTGTCACACTTGGCCGATAAAATAGAATAAAATAAGCAAAAACGAGTCATTTCCGAGTAAAATAGAAGTGCAAACGACATTCGCCGCCTCCACCAAGAAGCATTCGCTCGTGCAAACATCGTATCTATTCAGAGTGATTGAATTTTCCGGCTGAATGCGCGCGCGTTTCCGTTTTGTTTTCGGTACGTCGCCTCTTTGACATAGGCCACAAAAGTGAAACACAACAGCTATAAACTAACAAATGTATGCGCTGTGTTTACGCAAAACAGCACGCAACCAACGGAAGCTCTCAAAACGGCGAAAAGCTCAACGCGTTGCGCACAAATGCGTGCCGAATAAAAGCAAATGAGACAATAAATTG
Organism: Diploeciton nevermanni; assembly: GCA_027575565.1. NCBI lineage: Eukaryota > Metazoa > Arthropoda > Insecta > Coleoptera > Staphylinidae > Diploeciton > Diploeciton nevermanni. Next base: position 2,500,889 of record JAODIE010000012.1, read on the forward strand.
ACTGCAAATCGCGGCGAATAAATCAGACCAATCAAATTCCAAGCGAAGAAACAAGCGCTATTGTGTATTTTTAGATACTTCTTTGTTATTCAAATAACGCTTATTTACAAAACGTGATTTAATTGATAACCAAATTGCATGTGATAAGCAACTGTTGCTTCGTGTTGTTGGGGAAACGAGCTCGTTATTGTGAAGTTATTGTCCTGTCAATTTATTTTTTACAAGTCCTCTAGTCTTTAATATATTTCGGCCGCCCTCAACTCGATTGCATTCAACATCACATACAGCTGCTCTCATTTTGGCCATGGGAAACGTTTTCTTTTTTAACTTTTATTCGGCATTTGTTTGATTCTTTCATGTTTAACTCGTTGTCTGGCTAATTTATTGGTTGCAAATTTAAAAAGCTATTTTGATGCTCTATCTTTCTTCATTAATTTTCATGTTTTTTTGATCGAAACCTATATTGATTTATTTCAAAAAAATAAAATCCTCAAATGTTTAAAACCCAAAGTTTACAAATGCCAGATCCGCAGAAAGTCACCAAGTTGTCCGGATGTATGCTGGAAGTAAGAAATTGCAGACAAACAAATATGTCACAAACAAAGTTTAATGAACAAGCAAAATATAACGGTGGCTGCTTGACTGTTGCACCTGCTAACTATCTAACTTTATACTTATTCTTAGTTTAACCTATACCATCTCAGGCTACGCATATTTTTACCGATAGTAATTTTCAGTTTTTTTGAATGAGTGCAAGCAACTACTTTTAGTAATTTATATTTAGCAAATAACAATGACAAGCGCGTAAAAAATGTAGTTTTCCATGGTTTGTAAAATTTAGTAGACTACCTGAAGCGGCAGCTTTTGATAAATGTCGCTAAAGTCCTTGTGCACGGTAGGTTTTAGTACGGAGTGTTTTAAAGTAGAGACGAGACTGCGATGCGAATGACAAATTTTAGTCTTACCTTTATATTCGACTGAAGTCGGCGAGAAGCGTACGCGCTGTTTAAGTGAACATTAGGATTTTAGAGTGATATAGAGTATCAACCAGAATATAAATGTAGACATAATGTGCGAGATATTCAACTGCAAAGAATTTACCGATTTTTCGCATAGGTGGAAAGCACTCTATACGAAGGTGTTAAATTTAACACCTGTATGTATGTAATGTAACAGGTAACAAAAATGTTTACAATAAAATAAGTAAAAACTAACAAATTTAGGGTTGGCGTGAGAAAAGTATGACGAAGTTGACGCAAAGTTGGAAGAAAATATTTTAGGGGTTTGGTGGTGTGGTAGAGAAGTGATGCAAATTTATTGATAAAGTTTGATTATTTTTGTATTAAGTAAAATTTATGAAACTAGATTAATCTATGTTTAATTATGATTGTGCTTTCTTATAGAAATAGTTTCTAATTTGTAACAATTGCAACATTTGCGCCTGTGGCTTTAAAGATGTCTGCAGTGCCGGTGACAGCAGGTTTTATCGCTGGTATCATTATTGTCTGTGTGTATTGTCTTCTATTAGACTTTCTGTTGGGAAATAACGAGCGGGGTGCTGCCATCGGAGTGCGATTGTCGCAACACGCAAAGAAAGCAAATAATTGAAGAAACGAGTGGAATGAACGTTGTAAAAATAGAGCTTATCGCCATAAACTAACGTTAAATGAGATGAAAAAGTCTATTTTTAGCGGACGGTACTGAAAAAGTCGAAACAAATAGTGGAAATAGCGAGAATTACTAACTGACTAGATGTACTAGACTCTACCTTGCTGATAGAACAAGTAGACAAAAAATGAAAAAAGTACTAGAATGAAGGAAAATAACAGAAAATAGGGCATAAACCTTGTTTCTCGGATGGTGAAAAAACAAGATAATGTGAAGATATTTTAAAGTACGAAAAAATAATTACAACTTACAGAGGAATGTAGAAGAGAGAAAAAAAAATAATGATAATAATGATACAAACTTGCTTGTTGTGCTTGTTTTTAATTCTCATTATAGCTTTGAAAAAGATGTAACCTTAAGATCTTGTAAATGTAGGAGACTAATGTTTAGTGTATTATGTATAGGCGGGAATCGGGCATATTTTACATCCATCTATATAATATGCAATAAACATTAATTGATCTTCTTCATAGAAAACATACGAATATAGGACGCTTGATAGGGAAATGTTGATTTGTGCTTACCAATTGTTGTTAAATAGTAGAACACAATTACGACCAATAGTAAGGTCGTAACAAAATCTTTCTAGTTTATTTAGCTAATTACTACGTAAACTATCTATTATACTTAAACATGATTGTTATTTGAATAAATAATAAGAATTAAATGTCTAATTTTTCTTTATATTTAAAATCAAAGCTAGATTACCGAGCTAAAATATCTAATAAACATAAACGAAATACAAATGTGTTAATTCAGAAAAATAACACAATAAATGGTAACATAATTTTATTATATTGAATATAAAAATGTGATTTATAAAAAGTAAAATTTATTTGACAAAATAATAATGTACTTATGTTCATTTAAAATATAGTAATGATTAACGTGTTAGGAACCTGTGGGGTTACGTGATAGAACAATGATTTGCGCTACGCAGCAGCTTTTCTCTCTCTACGAGCTGTGCGCGCAGAGTCGCAATCTATTGCAGCAAGCAAGCGCTGTCGGGTGAGAGAGAGCGAAAAACAGTTGTGTAGCGCAAACCTTTCCAGGATCACTGTAAAAGCGCTCGGTTGTCATCTCTTACTGTCTCACATTCCATATGCCTCCCATCTCTCATAATATTTCCCCCTCAACTCTGGGTCAACCTGACCAAACTATACCAATGTCAGGATCTAATTATTTAAGTTCATAATTGGATCAAATAATGGGTTCAGGTAGTAATAAAAGTATTTATATAAAGAACAAAAAAAAATCTAAGGCAATTGTGTTTATCAACAATTGGTGGCAAAAAACAACTTTTTTCTTAGAGATAGGTAATATTCTATATTCTACAATTTCTTTATTTTAAAATGTAATCTTAGTTAAGTAGAGTAAAAAATATTTGAAATAAATTTATGTTAATAATACGGTAGCATTGAATGAACATTCTTTTCAATACAATTTTGCATATTTTATATACCTATAAGAGAAAGTAAAGGCAAGTTGCATAGAAACAAAGATTTGTTTTTCTTGTAAAAATAAAACAAGGTGACAGTGTTGGCATTTCGTGTTGTCTCTTGAGCTTTATTACAAGACATTTTTATCTCCAACGTTAAGCCACCCACGAACAAGCTTCCCGAGAAGCAACGACACACAGCCAACATAAATAAAACGCGAGCTTTAAGTTTAACGACCAATAAACAATTTGAAAGATAATAAAATCAATTTATTTATACTTTAAACTACTGCAGAAATTTAAATAAAAAATTGACATTTTCATTATTTTTTAGGATCTGTTAATTTTTTTTTGCATATATAAGTAATTAGTTCTTCTGTGTGTTAATCAAGTTTTTAATTTATTTGAGAATATTCTTTGATGTTACTGGTTTCATTGGCAGAGCAGAGAACCAACCGGAAATTAACAGCAAGTCAACTTTGTTTTCTTTTATTTTTCAGCGATATGTCGTGCACAGAAACTTACCCTATGCTCTAATTACTGCAAGCCTGTGCATTCATATTACAATCAATAAATGCGTGTAATTAAGCAACGTATTCAGAAGTAGTCGTTAATTAAGTACAAAGCGATACAATATGTCGAGTGCAATTTATTTAGAATGGATGCTTGTAAAACAGATTAAATGTGGAAGAGAAAAATCACAGGGTTAGAAATATTATTTTTAGTTTTATACTAAACTAAGATTTAAAAAAAAATGCTGAATTAAATTTTGAGAAAAATATTTTTTTAAATAAGATAAATTAATGGAAAATATTCTGAAAACGTTCTAAATATCATGAGTAATTAAAATTAAGATAATACCTTTTGTATCAGTGTGTAACACTCTCTCTCAATCGCTTGTGGAAGTAGTTTAGTTTAGATTAGTTTTGCTTTCTAATTTGTATACCATTGAAAATAAGCGAGAGACCTTTAATGCCTTTAATCTACTCACGATTAAAGAAGAATATTGTATTTCAATGCATGACATTACTAGTTTTTTAAATAATTAATTAAATATTAACCTATAGGAAAATGTCACCCGAAGTGAAAAGCAATGAAACTGTTATATTCTCCTTTATTGATAATGTCAAGCAAATCAATGAAAATAAACGGCTGCTACAACCCAATGAAATCGAAGCGTCGAGGTTTAGCAAATCTGTAAACGTTCAGCGTTCGTCTGGACCTCGATAATGAAAATCATGCGAACGCATGCTCGCGATATCTACGGCAGCCTAGAACGTCGAACGTATTTATTTCTTATTTATTACGAGCATCCGCTGTGAAGTGTAATATTAAATTATCAGCTCTCTTTCAGCACTGCAGACTCTTACTGAAACAAAGCCGGTTTCATTTCACCCTTGACGAGATTTCATTCAATACAGCTAAATTATTTCTGATCGTAAAAACTATCTTAATTAATTTTTGATTTGAGAAAATTTCTTTGATTTCTTTGACATTTATTTGACGCCATTGTTGGATTTATCAACTTTTCCCTTTTGTTTGACTTTCCAATGGCTAATCACGCGCCATTCGGTACTATTTTAAAATGGGACTCTGAAGTTCTGAGTGTTCAAACTCTTCCACATGCTTATTCAATGTGTTAGTGACTCGAGAATCTGCCCTATTGAAAGTTTTTGAGAAACTTTTTTAAGTGCTGGTAATACAAGCATCGCAATCCTTAAAGATGTTTAAATTTTGCTTTTACTAAAGCAAGTTGTATAGAGTGCTTAGAGTTGTTTGTCTTTTGATTAATAACAATCTTACATAATATATGATTCAACCATTTATCTAAATAGCGCATAATAGAATATAAATTGAAATATCTTTTACCATAGAATTTAAGTCAATAATTTAAATAGTGATTTTTTTTAACCAACAAAATATTTTCATATGCAAATTCAAATTATTAATGTGATAAGACTGTAGAAGATGTGCAAAAGCAGCAACTTTATATGCACATAAAGTTAGGCAATAAACTAATTCAACACATTTGCACCAGCCTCGCGAGAAGCGCTAAGAGGACAAACTGCAAGATGTAACCTACATTTACAGACATCCGGACGTGCAATCTCCATTCCTACAGAGTTATATTTGAGTAAAACATATTTCGTACTAGTGTACCAAAGAAGTAACGTATATTTTGCGCAAAATTTCAGACAGCGCACTCATCGACTGCCACCCAGAGTTCTCCACCTTCAACCTCGGATGCAAACCTCACAACATTTAACATTTCAACGTATTCCATACATTCTAGGATTTCTACTGCTCATGGTAGAATACAGCATGTGACATTAATTAAGAGCAGCAAAATATATATCACACAACTATAACCCTTTCTTCAGTAAATAATTCGGAATGAAAGCAGTTTCTTGCCACCCTGGGAGGTATTTTGGGTTTTAAATAAAGCAAATAAAATAAATATAATAATAAATCCGTAGTTAATATTCTAGTCTGTAGTGTGAACACAGTGAACATTCTAGGGTAAGTTGTAAAATCTAATTATTACATAAAGCACAAGAATCTGTTCGAGACACTGGAGGTCGCAAACACTGCATTGCTTTAAGTCCACAGACTTTAAAAGGTAGTGGAGGCGGTAATTGTCCTCCAAGATGATTTCTACTTTTTGCTTCATGGGTTGAAAGTTTACTGTTTGCTTTAAGTATGTTAAATTATGTCGTTGTCTTTCTTACTGCGCACGCGTCTTGCAATAAAACAACAAGGAGTCACATGCAGAGGAAGTTAAATAACTACCCAACCTAACCTAAACAAACTGTAAACATATTTCAAATTGCTCTCAAATATATTAATTATTTTCTGTATTTCTAATTATCTATCCTGGCATTTAATTTTTCTTTACGACATGTCAGCACTTATTAGATTATAACCTCGTTTCTAGGTGGTGAGTTCTAACAAATAGAAACACGACGACTTGTTTCTACAGTAGTGGAAAACAAAACTTTCTTTTGCACCCTCTCAGGAGAAAAGCCACGACTAACTGAAATAAATAGACGGTAGTTGCGCGCCAACCCCGCGACTTGTGCGGTTGTCTAACTAATCGGTTTGGTTTTGAAATCATTTAACATCTCACAACACGCCGGCGAAACCCATAGGACCCGTGCGGAACACTCTCATGTGTTTTTAGCCGGCGGCGGCAAACTTTGGAGATCTCGCGCGCAAGCTGATAAGGTTTGCAGTTGCAGCGGCAAAACCCAAAATGGAGCAAAACTTGGAGAAAGTAATAACAGGAGAGATGCTTTCCACATTTGAGGAAAACATTGCGCCCGTAAATTAAGATGGATTAAAATTTCATGCTCGCTTCTTGCAGCAAGCAAGCTCGAAGCTAGTTGTAAATTGTAAGCAGCGGATTAATTGATGGTGTAAATTCTTAATTTCCCTTAAAAGCAATTTTTACAGTTTCGGTTTCTTTAGAAAGAAGCTTCAACTTTTATAAATGCACGATCTAGTTGCATTCTGTATCGATTTTTTATACATAAATTAATGTAGAAAAACCTGGAGAAAGGAATTTTAATGACTCAATCTTGTGAATGAACTTTTCTGATATTTATGTACCTGTTCAAGTGGATGTGACGTTGCAACAGCTATAAAATGCAAAGTTGAACTCAATTTAACACGAAATCTGCGCGAGGCATCTCTTGCAGAACTATCCCCTTGCGAAACGCGTCGGAGTAGCAAGGCAGCGGAAACATTTAAAAAAAAAAACGCTACAATCCCATTAAAAACAGCCGTTGTGCTCACGGGCGCATTGGCTAGACTTGTTAATATTTGTCGCAGAACCAGCGAGTTTTCTTTGTGTCGCCAAATGTGCGACCAGGCTGGGCCAGCAACAACCCGGTCTGTGTTGAATGGCCATCGCGCCTGGACGTGTCCGCCTTGTCCATTTTATCAAGATATGCATGATGCATGCGAAGTACGGAGCGACTTTAACTCGAATCCTACATCTCGCGTCAGCTTGGCCGGTGGCGGCAAGTCCGATAACAAAGTCTAATTTTGTTTAGTATTCAAAGAGGCAATCGAGTTGGTGTTGGTATTAGCAGAGAAAGGTACTGAAAAGTTTCTAATGGTGTATAATTAAATGTTTATTGCTAGGTCGCTGGTTTTATAAATAGAGTGACCTGAATTTCTGACGTTGAGAACAAGAAAAAAGGAGCGGGATTGATGTTAAATAGTGCAATGTGTTGCACAACTCGCGAATTAGCGGCGATAAATTTGAAAACTTTCGCGGCGTTTAATTTAACTTTAACTATTAAAACGTCCGCGAATTAAATCTCAAACAACTGTGCTGGAGTACTAACAACTACCTAAATTATGTAAACTTATACAAAAGTAAATAAATATGTTAAATAAATTAGTTTCCTAAAACGTCAAACAACCTTGGTATTAAATATACTAATCAATACATTGTGTGTATATAAAAGTTCTATAAAATTCATTCATTTACTTTATCAAAATGTACTTCTTTCTATTACCATTTCTTGCTTTTCTTGTTCATCGCCAATTTTTAAATTAAACTTTACCATGAACTAAACTTAATATCAACAATGTCCATCACTCTCAAGATGGAAAGACGTCCTTCTTGTTGTCTTCTTTGAAGAATTTAAAGGACACAAATTGACGTTATCACCACTCTTGGTCAACTTTACCTCACATAGACACTGATCTAGCTTAGCGTCAATAGCTATTTTCTTCGGCGATTAGCAGCCAAACAAATCGATGGTTTGCGCTGTCAGTGCCAGCCAAGCAACACCAAACAAAAGAAACGAAAATAAACAGTATAAACACTCAGCCTAGTTAGATAGCACGCTACATTAATGTAAAGAAACGATTGCAATGTGTGTGCGCGCGCGTCCAGTAATTAATTAAATACTCAGTGGGAAGTGCAAAGAAGATAAGAACAAGATTGATTTATATGAAACCATGAGAATTGCACACACATGAGATATACATGTAAACCTAGAGGAACAGTAAAAACAAAGAAGGTGTATTTTGGGGACTTAGGAAGAATTGAAAAGCTGGGTGTTTCATTTAGATGGGACGAGAAAAAAGGGATTGAACAAATTGGCTTAAGTTAAGTGAGAATGTTGTGGGTAGACTATAATAGTCTAGTGTGGAAGAGAAGATAGTGAGAAAGAAACAACGGTTTGATGAAGCTCTCGCTTTTGATTAATGCAACGTCCTTAAGAGAGTTGGCACACGATAAAAACAAAAACGAGTTATTTGTGGCAGCCAATTTGTGGGGATGATACGTTGGCGTCGACGTCGAGACGTCGAGAGTAAACAAGCGCATTCTCTACTGCATTAACTGGTAAAGCCAAATAGTACAAGACAAGGAATGTTTAAAACTAAGTCATAGAGTCAAGACCATTCCATACTTAAATTGTTAAAATTCAAAGTCCATACAAATTCAAAACAAAACCAAACCGTTCTTATTTCAAGTAGATTAGAACTACTTCTACAAGTATTGTGTCTTGTTAGAACATTCCGGAAACAAGTAGTATCTTTTGAAAAGAGTGTTTGAAGAAGATCAGGAGGCAGGACAAACATAGCACCCAATTTTGCAGCACAAACAAGCGTCCGTTGACGTTGCAACAGCATTACGCGACCATCAGCGCGACATTCGCGCAACATTTGTCTTCCTCTTACAGCGGCACATTATATCCAAGTAGGAAGTCAATATTTTTCACTCAATTTTTGCAGATAAACAAGCATCGCACATAAATATTGCCTGTCAGGTTGAGGACTGGGTGGAAGACAAATGTAGATGTTGGACTGCAAGTCTACATCCTTGCAGGGGATTGAATGTCTTGGAGCAGAATTGTACTTTGCTTTATCCCGTCAATTATTTCCTGTCGCCGTATGTCGACAGTCGCAACCTGCAGAGATAGCTCACCGTAAAGGTGCTTGATTTTCACAAAGCTACCTTGTATGCTCACACAACGCGCACAACGCCGAGAATAAATGACCTACGTCTATCGGCATGAAATTGAAAAGTCGCAATGATATTGCTCCTTGTTCTCATGCTGTGCTTGCTTGCGTACTCTCTACAGCGTGGATATTCGTTTTCACTTTCGTGCTTTTCGACCTAACTCGTCTAATGTCTAGACTTGACTTGAGCTCCAAACGTCAAACGTCGTTGCATGTAAAATGGTTGAACTTTGAACTCTGCAGGTAGGAGTCTTTCATTTCTACTACTTTTTACTCTTTATGTTTTAGTCGTTACTCATTTCTCCATTTCGGAGTTCTTTGTGTGTAACACACACGTAGATTTGTTGGATTTCTTCGCGATTTGCGCGAGTTCTGGAGACGAGTCCGCTCGAGAATTGCATTTATTCTCTTATCTCTTAAGTCGTTTAAGACTCTTCAAGACAGACGTCTTCGATTTCGGCTCCATGCTCGTCGCGCTGGAATGTTTGTCTCGGCCAGATAAGACCAGAGTTTATTTGTGTAACTACGCTCGGAGCGATAGAATATCTTTAAAATATCAGCGCAAATATTGAATATTTACACTTGTATTATGATCCCGTTTTTGTCACAACAGCGGCGCATAAAATTTGATATGATAATCTTTTAGTTTATACTAATATCATGTGGTTCTACTTGGCATTAAAAACTTTTTGATTGATGCAGTCTTAGGAGATTAGAATTGTATTAAATAAGTGCTTAATTGATATTTTCCGCATGAAGGCACTTTTTCTCTGGATTTGATTGTTTCTAGGGTATTTTTGATTTGCTACGCTGTGAAAAACGATTATAATCCTTCTCAGAGAAAGATAGTAAATAACTCTTTGAGTGCTAACTCAACAAAAACAGATCTTGTAGTCTCTAGACAGGTATAATGATAGAAGCATCAAAACATTTAACACCCTTAATTTTTTTTTTCATTACAACCACATTAAGGAAAGGTGTAAAGTTTATTTATAGGATCTAAAATCTTATTCTGAAGTAAACTATTCTTTTTCGTTCAGCTTAAAAGTCAGCATTTGGGTGTATCGTCACGAGCGTGACGAACATTTCCAGGTTGAAAGGTGCCGAAAGTGCGACGTAATTAGTCAAGGTGTAAACGTACCTTCGACTTTAAAGCCAGCAACTCCTACCTTTATTCAACAAGATGGTTTTGAATTTGCGGCACTTCCAAAAATCTTCAAAGGCGTCCCGAGTTGAAAGCAGCAATGAAATAGGCGGTTAATAACATAATTCAGAGTTTGGTGTCGTGGGCATGTTTTGCATGCATCTTACAATGCAAAGCATGAAAGTAAAACACATTTAGTACAAGAAAAAGAAACTTACGATTTGTATTTAGCATAAGATTGTGCATGTTTTAACAATGAATTTGATAATTTTGTCTTATATTGTTGCAAACACGTATGAATTTAATCAGAAGTTTAGTATACTTGATGTAGTACGATGTTGTAGTAAGATTGTGAAAGGTAAACATGAAGACATGAAAGCATTCACTATTGTCTTGAGATATTATTATTATTATTATTACAATTATCATGTGACGCATCAAACATTTGCAGAGATGAGGACGGTGTTGATGATGATATCGTTTGTAGTCGACACGGAAATGCAATCTTGTTGTTGAGGAATTGTTGTTATCCGTGTTATACGCACGGAACGCAACGCGGGTAGTTAGTGATATGTTGTGTAAGGATGTATTCCTAAAGGATTCTGTTTCACATCTTGATCTCCTTTACGTGTTAGAAGGGTGACAAAGTGTAAAAAGTAGAATGATGAGTAGAATTGAGATACGTTTTCTAATCTGTCTCTATATGTAAAATTCTAAATTTTTTAAATCCAAATTACAAGATATAATTTTAGATTAAAAATTGATCTAAAGCTGATAAATACTTAAATTAGGATGTCAAAACTCGATTGATACATTAATATAATAGCAAAGTACAAATTTAACAAACAATTGTAGATCTAAATAGTTTATTCCTTACTTTTCCTATTATTTATTCTAGTTTATTGAAAATACAATAGTAAATTTGCGCAATTAATATTTCTAGTGAAACGTTTCTATCACTAGTTTTTGATCTCTTTCAATGATTATCAATAATGTTGATTTTTATTCTCGTTTGGAATATGTTTTTCTCTGTTAACATAAATAAAATTAATTTTTTATTATTATAATGTTATTTATGATGATTTAGATTTTAATAAATTAGGCAAAAATGCAAACTTGTTGTCTTAAATAGGTTTTGTACAATATATTCATAAACTTATATTGCATTGCTTTACAAAATCTGTTTTATCATACATATGATTCATGCATATAATAGTAAAAGTATCTTTACTTTGTAATGATTAATGCAATAATATAATTCATTTAAAAAATTGTTTTAGATTAATTTAAAGATGTAGTCTCAACTCTTTAGATGTTTCTGGTATAAAAATTATTAAACTGTTTTTGATATTACCCGAGTATTATTATGTAATAATACTTGATATTCGGGAGATGATGGTTTAAGTTTTCCATCAATTGTCCTGAAACGTCTTTTCTCAGGATATAAGATTTTCTTGATATAACATAAACAAAAGCTCAGATAGATATACCCTTATCCATCTGATCTGATCAACTTCCTGCTAACACTTTCAATATTCTTTTCAGAGTTGAAAGAACGGACAAGATTGGTGATCGTACCTCTCTTATTGCCTAGAGAAGAAATCATATCGTACGTACTACAGAAAGTATCTTTGAGAAAAGCACAATGCAATTCTATCTTATTGAATTCATGAATTGTGCTGCCTATGTTTTCAATTGTTTTGATCTAAAAATAATTACGTCACTTGTAATTCTTTGTTGATCATACTACTCTGCTACAGAGCTGGAATGTATAATTGCTACAAGGAAGAGTAACAGTTTCGTGTTAAGAGTTTCTACCTGAAATTAACTTAAGAGATGACATTCAAAATGTGCTGTTGCCACTTTTTATACAAGATTTTTGTTTTATCAACGTCGTTACATGCAATATTTACCGGGTAGGTACGGCAAGTAATAAAATTTTGAAATTGCAGGCACATTAAGACACTTGAATGGTATCTATAGAAATAATAGTTTGGACTCTAAAGTAACTTTTTAGTGCAAGTTCACAAATCAATAAAATAATGTTATTTTCTCTTCTTTAAGTATTACTGTATTTTTACCTTTAAAATAATATACATTAGTTTACTGTTGATGACTTGTTCTGCAACCTTTCTATATAAAACAAAACCATAAATACCCTTCATTTGTACAACATAGCTAAATTATTGAAGCAAATGATCTTAATATCCTTAACTAAATATTTGCAAAGCAAATAGACCACGTTTACTTTGAGTTCTCCATGTGCAGTTCAGTAAATGTTCCATATTTGCATACATGTGAATAACACATTTTCTAACCCAATAAAAACACAAACTGTAAGCTTTTCTCTTCCACAATCCACTTTTATACGGCATAACATATAAAGTGTTGCCTAACCCAAAATATTTAAGTGAGTGCTTATGACGCTGACAGAAATAAAAATGTCCAAGTGTCAGTTTCGCCAACGAAAGAAAGTACACCATAAATTCGTAGACAATTCATATTCTACATGTAAGAGACAAAACGTTAGAAAAACGTTCGTTCCGCACAGAGTTAAAATATGACCGAATGCCGCCATCTATCATCTCAGTGACTTGTTCGTTTTTTTTTTTGTGACCCCAACTGCTGCATTTGCGCATACAAATGTCGCACTAAATAGGGGTAGTTTAGCTGCAACTTGTAATTTGCAAAACACGCATGAACATCGGCCAACAATGGCAGCCGACGAACGAAAGTGGACAAGGAAAGTAAAACAACCGAAACAAGCCGATAACTAAATGGAACTCAAGAAGTAGACTTAAACAGGACTAAACAAGTCTGAACAAGTTGTAGAATAAGGAAGAGCAATACATGAAAACCGGTACAAAAAATGGCAAATAGATAGCAAGAATTTATGACAATTCCGGCAAATTTTTAGTTTTTTAGTATAATCTGTATTCAATGCACACTTGTAAATGTATTGTAAATGAATATCTCAAAGTTGGTTTTTCTTTGCGTACTTTTATTTTTTATTTGAGAGTTTCATTTGTAAAAAATAGCAAGATATTTTCATACAAGTTTGTTTGAATCATTCGACTCTGCTTTGCTGTGGAGCAGGACGCGGCAAATTACCATATTTACCAGCATTCTTACCATACTTTTAAGAATATTTATATCTTTTTCGACTTCCGAACGTATAAATTATGAACATAGATATATCTCTTCTTGTTACGCGTAATATATGAGCACGAATGTGCGTTAGATAGAGTTGATGCCGCGTGCATAGCATTACTAAGAGATGTTTTATGACCGACGAATAGTGATTTATCATTTCTCACTCTGGCTTAAATAAAAACGTTTCCAAAACTATTATTTGATATTCCTCACCAAGAAACTAAAGAAAGCGATACATAGGCAATCTTGTATTTACTTCATACACATAGTGTAAGATAAGTTGCCTATGTTATGAGATTAATATTAAAATCATCACGATCCCGATTGAGCATTACTCCCGTTTTCCGCTCTTTTCTACTTTACCACAAGATGCAATGGGAATATTGCCGCCATGCGTGATTTATGAGTAAATATTCGTATTTCTTATGACAAATATTCTTGCGACAAGCAACCTCGAACTTACAACTAGCAGTACGCTATTGCTTTTAGTTCTTTTAGGTGTCGGCGGTGTTTTCGTCTTGCTTCGATTTCTATCGATGGTGTAGGCGGAGAAAGGGACGAATGCATAAAATGATTTGTGGCAATCTGCTCGACAACTTTCATTTAGCATTAAAACTTATAGCGAGCGTTTCAGCAATACGAATACTACAAGTTAATATTTTGCAAAGAGTCTGATGAGTTTATGCAAATAAAAATATCCACGAGTAGGAATATGTGCCCAACATGTTTAACCTGCAAGATCTGAAAGTTTGTGTTTTATAGGTGGCAACTGTCAGAGTGAAAATAAATTTTTCAGAAGTGCTGAACGAAAAGAAAACAACCAACGTCAAGTATACTTGAATGCGAAAAGTTTGTGCTAGAAGATTGTTTGCTTTAAGTGTATGCTACTTACTGTTATCCTTCTTGCAGATTTAATATTCTCGTTAAAAAATTGTTTGTTGTATTGGCAAGTTGGGTGCACAATAGACTTTTTCATATTATATTGTGCGCGTGCGACGCATTTCAATGAAGCAACGATGAATACATCCGTGCGAATGCTCCGGTAGCAAGAAAAGTAAAAAAATACTTTCCATTTGCGAGAGCTTGCTAGCACGTACACAAATATTGCAAAATTGTAAATAGTTGACATTGTTGGGAAATTTGTGTCATTACAGCGAAACACCAAACATTCCAGATTTGTTAACGTCGAGACAAAGTTGAGGATAGCTTTTTAATTAAAAATTCATTATAAATTTTGAATTTTGAAAAAAATTTAATTTCTATACTAACTGTACCAAATTTCTTCTCTAGTTTAACCCTTACTTTTAGCTAACTCAACATGTTTGCCTGAAAAGGTATCACATGGGTAGAAGTAAAAAACAGGGTTTATGACATGAAGGTAGATGACGTTTGTTGACTTATTCGTCACTTGCTCCCCAGCCGAGCAAAAATAAACGGGAACTAATAACGCGCATTAGGATGTGCGCAAAAAGTCGGTAAACAGCTGGGTACCCAGCTGAGCTCTTCGTTGACGACCCCGGAGCTCGAGGTTCCCGTCGTGCACTACGCCCGTTCTTGAAAACGCTTTGCGGTGCAACGCAACGTACAGGAATGAGCGTAATAAACCACAGGCCGTGACGTAATGGAGTCGTTTTCGGGACACTAGCGTCGCGCGCCAGAGAGTGCCCCGGAGAGCAGCTCTCCCAACTTCTATCTTTCTAGTGGTGTGCACACCCCCCAAAGACGTCAAGTACCACCCAAATGCATTACAAGCGGTTTTTCTACCCGCTACCAGCTGGGAAATTCCGAGATCAACGAGGAGGCCACTCCAGAGGTGGTTGCTGCTGGAGATGTCCACACTTCACATAACACTTTGATTTAAATTTAGGATTTAGCACATTGGAACATTGGGAGCACTATTGGCTAGTCTACAACAAGTTCCTGCTTCTAACCTTACATAATAAAAACGGGTAATGCAATTTGAAGAAACAGAGTTGACCCACATTCACTCCATTATTGAAGTGTTAATTGACTTGACAGGTCAAAACACTTGACATTTTTGAGTGGGATGTTTAAAGTTGCTATATCAGCATGATTTGGAGAAAATTGCAAGGAAACCTTATCTGCTTTCCCTGTGGTATTCTGCTGTTTTGTGCTCAACACATAGATTACAGTTTAGCAATTCTGGTTTTGAAGAGATACAGGTTTTCAACAGAGACTCAATGATACTTTGTTCCTAACTTTTTACGCCAGAGTCGAGATGAGATAGTACAAATTCAAGGGCAGCAATGCGGAATTAATGCAAATGCATTTGGGATCGGCTTTCTCAGCAGATAAAGTCGCAGAATGACATGAAACAAGGTAATTTGTGCTCTATACGAACTTATCTACTAGGTATCACTACATTGTCTCAAAATCAACACAACTACAAGTAGGTCTAACAAATACGTATTGGTTTCCTTCTGTATTATCATATTTTACATATGTGAACCTCAACATGTGGCCATACGTAAACCGATTTAGTTTTCGTAGCAAAGACAAGCTTGCATGACTATCGACTTGTAAGTATTGCATCGCACGTTGGCGGCAGATGTAAATGAATTTGCGAAGAGTGCGGCCGCGTCTCCCCACAATGGCGGGCGTAATAATGTGGAGACATACAAGTTTCAGTTTCGCGTTTGCTTTGATATGTCGCGATACGGTGCGCACGGGTGCAGCAAAGTTATAAGTGAATACCGCGTGTACTCATCGTCTAACACTGGCACAATGTACTTTAACTTCACTAAATCAAAGCTACTGCTAATGATATCAGCGGTACATGAAACAACTCGATGAAACAATAACAGACTTTGTATAGGTTTACATGTTGAATATAAGTATATATTTAGCTTTATAACCATGTCTCCTAATATTACTAAAATTTGTTACAATAGAGTAGTTGCTTATTGTTTAAGTTATGCAAGTGATCCGTTTTTGTATAAGCTATTAGCCAATTAACTGCTTGCAATGATTCGGATACTTTATTCGTATAAGTTCGTATGAGGTAGCTGTCACAACTCCTGGTGACAACTTGTCCGAGAAATGAAAAATAATTGATGATCAATAATAATAATATCATGTGAGACAATCCTAAATAAAAATCATCGAGGAAACAAATAAGCGTCTACTTTTTCACAATAACGTGTTGTCATTTTTGTTTGGCGTGCAAATTCGGTTATAATCGGAGTAGGTTGAGTAGTGGAGATTGCAACAGTCGCGACAATACTAACAACACTTCAACTATAATTATCTGCAGTGACTCGTAAACAAATTTAGTTTTTGGACATTTTCTTGCTCATAAACTTTCAATACAATGACCTGCACGTGATTTCTTTTATTTCAGGACGATACAGTAAGTTATTTTTGAGTTTAAACACATTGAATTAAAACCAATTAGCATAAATATATGCTACAGAAAATTGTTAATATTAAGCTGCGGTCCGTTTCAGACATTTTGAAGTTAATCATAATTTATGAATGGTTGCTGCATGGAACAGTTTAGTTCGGTTCAAGTCAAATGAGATACTTGTAGCTTTCGTTAGTGATTCAATTTATTTTTCGGGTTGTTAGACTCGATTAGACTTCTCTGAACGTTGTTTAGGCTGCGATCATGAATGAAATATGATCCATAATGGAAATATGTTCAAAGCAGCGTATTATAATAATCTAATTCACTTATTACTTGTAATAATCATTAAATTGTTCGCATTAACAGCTGCAAGCAATGAGACCTTTTTTGAGACTAATGGCTTAGAACGTAAGGTAGACTCTACACTGAAACTCTAACATTGACTAAAAACTACCCAAAAACTTAAAAAATTGCAGTAATAAATAATAATATGTTGGTTTGAGTACAATAGAAGCATGCAATAAGATTTTAAGTAGTGTATTTTTTGGTGTTTTCAAGAACATTTCTAGTTTCTAAACATAAGTGTATGATGTACTTAATTCAACTATTACTGGAGTAACTTGCTTGTGGCACTTGCAACATCATAACGATCGTACCTTATCAAATAATGTTCAATGCCTTAAAAATTCATAGAAGTAAGTCTACGAAAAATTCTAATCTACATAATAATTGATATCCACACGTTTTAATCTTGTAATTTACTAAATATTTGAGCTGTATTAGTTTTAAAGCACGTATGTTTTTCAGTTTCAGTGGGAACTAGAATTTCAGTTTTATTTGAACCTAGTTTAATTATCCAGTTGAAATGCATTGTGATTATCGTGATTACATGCACACTAATGCAACACTTGAAGTACTTGTTGTACTTGCACTTGAACTTCTTTTGCATTCTGTTGCAGCATAATAAAATTTAATAGCTTTCATTACTTTGTTTTAAAAGTGGCTGCGCTCTCAAGATTTAACTCTCAAGACCCAAAGGGTCAAAAACGTTCTTCAAGACGTTCTTCTGTTAAATGTGATTAGTTGCTATAAACATGCCAAGTATTGTACGAAACTACTTTGAGCTTGTAACTGGCTTAATTAAAATTATAACATTTAACATTCCATGTTTTATAGTAATTCTTCAACATGGTCCTACTTAACCTTAGTCTCATAATAATAAAATTGGTTACCAAAAAAACATAAAATAGATATGTTTAATGTAGTGCACTCAAAGATAGAAACAAATTCGATTCATATCTAATATAATTCCTAGAAAGCTTATCGTTATTCTTGTAATATTCATATTCCCTGTGTTTGCAACAAAAGAACCTTTCCTTCATAGTCTCTCAATGCACTGGGAAGATATTATATTAAAACATCACCGACATTGACGTTTACGTAGATTGACGTCTGTTCTCATCGACTGATCGGCGATCAGTGATCGGGACCGATTCGCTTGAGGGTGTGCGACATCTTTCGCGCTGCTGACGCTACAGCCCCATGTACGGCATGTACCCGACCGGAGATCGCGTGCAACTTTGCTAATGGACTGTCGACACGACAGCGTTTAAGGGTGTTTTCCTCAGAGCGTGCACCTCACATCTCTCATTCCTTCGGTCTACATGCTCACATCCCTTGAGATGTCAGCTCAATACTGGCGAAGATTCCACTTTGCACAGTCATCGTGAATGTATTTATAAAATATAAGCGTATATGTTATGAGCTGGGTGTTTGGCAACTATTAAAGAAATTGAATTTATTTTAAGAAAATGAGTCAATATTTGAAAAGGTAAATTTAATTTTGGGAGTCTAGATTTTAGTATATTTAACATGAAGTAAAAGTACTGTCTTTATATAAAAGTGCTTATTTAATGTTATTCAATATATTGCAAAGACTAGATGCAAAAATTAATTGTAAACAATTTGTTAACTACAAATATAGTATATTTGTTATTAAGGCATCATTCTCAAAACAACAATTCTAAAACGAATTAAATTATAAAGTAAAAAATTAAAATTATAGGGATCCTATTTTGGATGCCAATATGATGTGAACACAAGCATTTAAAATTGAATAGTAATTTAAAAATACATTATTTGTTTGACTGTAGCGTCATTGAAACAATCGAAGAGAGCGTCATCTATTGACGAGTCATGTTAATGTGTTTTGTGCCCCCGCTCCCAATATTATCAAACATCACTTAGTGAATATGACATATTCTATCAGCACCAACCCAATATTTGTTGTTGTTTATATTTTTCTAACTATATATTTAAAGGGCGTTCTTGCCGGATCACGGCTTTGCAGGTATTTTACAAAAATAGAATGATACTTTATCTCCTAAAAAACTTCAAATATAAAGCATAAACAATTGAAACAGTTGAAATATTATCTATCAAGAGTACATAAAACATGCATAAAACTAATTGTTTTGTAGCCCAACAAAGTTTATATGTATTCCAAATGTATTTTGTACAAACCACCTCAATATCTATGATGACCAAACTATTAATAAACTAGTATTTTCTCTTAACAAGCAATATATGGAGTACCCACATTTTATCGATTCAAATTGTAAATTTCCCATTTCAACTCTGTAATGAATCCGATGCACATGAACAATCACAATTGAAAACCAGGTTGGAAATAAATATGAGATATATATTTCGGCCACTAGCGCATGAAATAGTGGCGTTAAATTCGAGTGGAAGCCAGCAGCAAGCGCCACAACACTGTATAATTAATCACGTATTAAAAAAATACGAGCGGCAATAAAAAACGTATAAAAGCGAATTTGTCACAATTTATTTCAAGTCATCATCGCCGGCGTCATGGTACTAACAACCGCAGTAGAATATAAAAACTAACAGCCATATGTTCGGCCTACGATTATAGAGATGAGGCGGTTTGAAGTTATCGCTGCAGTTATTATTGTTATAACTCTATAATTTGAAAATTTAATTTTGGATTTTTGATGTGTCATAAGGGTGCCTACTAGTGGTTATACTACGGAGAATGTGGGTGATAGAAGCGAGGATAAGACACCACACTATAGTATACTATAGTATAGGGAAGGGAGTTGGAGGAATAAGGTGTAGTGGAAGGAGGAGAGTGCTTAAGGCTGTAATTAATAAGGGAATTATTTTGTGCCGGCGTGAATTATTCATACTTTAATATGCGGGTGAGCTTGCAATTAGCGCTCTACACATGTTTATTTTAATTAATTTGGGCACATGGTGATCGGGTAATGGTGCAAAAGTAAAAATATAATGCCAATTTAAAATACATAATTGAACAATGTAGTATTATTTGGCTAGTTTGAATAAAAAAAGTTTAATTTGAACCGTAGGAGGCAAAACTAATTACAAAGAGTTGATGAGAAATTAAAATTAAATTTTATTAAAGTAGTGACTTATATTTGACGCTAATTGCTATATTTGTAGTCCTAACAATTCGGTTTGTTGTTTTCTTCAGTTTGAATTTACAATATTTTAGATCTATTCGCTATAAAGTCATCAAAATCATTTATGTAACAAGTTATACCAAGTGATGGTAAGATTTTATATTTTAAGTATTTACGAGTTTTGTACATATTGCCGATTAAATTATCACGATGTAAAGTATACCAATATGATAAAGTTATATTACTATAATAAATTATTTTTATTTTTTTATTTTGTGTACACTATGTAAAATAAACATTATAGGTGTAAATTAGAATATGATTTCACTATGAATAAAAACTTTTTTGCCAAGAGCTGACTATTGAATTTTAACTATATTGAACTTTCAATAATTATTTTCTGAGTAAGAAACTTTTTATGTAGGAAAATTTTGGAATTTTATTGTTTATAATACATGTTTCTGTTTAATAAAAACAGTCAAAAGTACTGACTAAAACATGTTTTTCAAATATTCTTTATAAAATTCTTAGCCCAATCAAATAATTTTTTTTAATATCTCGGTTGATTATTAATTAATTTGCATTATTTTGTATCCAAAACTGCATTTTTGTTTGAACTAAAACTATTTTAAAAAATTTATAATATTGTGATCTGATTAACCTCAGAAATGTTTAAAACATTTCTCAAATGATACTAAAATGAACATGCTTTGTTTTGAATGAGTAAAACGTAGCACATATTTAAAGATGGTTCTAAATTTATATCTCTTATAAATTCAATATGTGGCCACCATTCCCAGAAGTTTGAATAATCTATACTCACTCATATTTAAACATAAAGTACTTATAAAACGCGTTGTACAAGACAAAATAAGTCTAACCTAATAATCGTACACATTCTAATTGAATACATTACACAAACCAAAAAAGAAACATTTACGCATGACTGAATTTAATAAACAATTTTTAAATGCGATAACACTGGGCAACAAATTTCAATACCATTTAGCCTCTCAATATAAGTTTTACGGTAAATGACATTGCTTTTAATTTTGATCTTACTTTTTCGGACAGATTTGGATTATGCTTTTATAGAATAATTTATAATTTTTATAACTATAATTAATATTGTTGTTAATATTGTAATAACACTTTGTTATTGAACAAGCTGTTGTTTTAACATAATTTTATAAAAAAAGTGCGGATGCCGATATAAACACATATTCTAAATATTTTCCAATATTAAAAAAAAATTGTATAGAGGCATACTACATTTATTCTAATTAACTACTGAACTGGTTTATACATAATGAAATTTAATTATTCTTTCTTGGAATTCCTAAGAATCTTATTTTTTCATTCCAGATTTGAAAAATGCAGGTGTGAATAAACTGAACGCGCACTCAGAGCGTACATTGGAATTGTAGGATTTAATCCGCCGCCGCCGCCGCACCCGACGAGATGATGGCCGTGCGCAAACCTAATTACTAACCGTCCAGGGAACACGAATGCGAATTGGTGCTGGGGGTGTCTGTGGCATGGGTATGGCAGCAGGAAAGGAAGGCGACAACGTTAATGCAACTAGAGTTTTTAAATGGATTTACGTTTGGGGATTTGCAATGGGATTCTAGTTGCAGAACATTTTTATTTGAATTTGTTTATTTTAATTTCATGTTTAATTTGTACACTATGATAAAATCTAGATTTCAAACACAAAATTTTATAAATTAGAAATTTTATTCAAATTATAATTTTTCTATTTTTATCAATTTGATTTCAAGTTACAAACTAACGTAACATTGAAATTTAAGTTGTCAGCTACTAGATTAAATAGGATGCTTTGAAGATGACTCTAGACGAGGTTTAAAGTACTTTGAAGAAATTTCGTTAAAACAACAATGTTAATTACTACGTGTTTGCAGTTTTTGTTTAATCTTATCATAGTTTGTAAATTATATTTTAATTTGTCTAATTATTTATTATTGACTACTAACTTTTTTTTATATATAAAGACGCTGCTCAGAAACATTGATTCATTTTTCCATCGCGAAGAAACGATTAAAAACATTAATGTTTACAACAAATTCTTTTTACTAAGTTTAAGCCTTAAGAAGAATTATGTGCTTAGGCCAAACAAATTGTCTTTCATACTTATTATAGAAAACATAGTAGTACTACTGTCAGTCATTAGTCAGTCTTATTTAGAGTTTTTAGTAAGTTCTGTCAGATATCTCAATTGAGCCTCTTATTCAAATCTCATTGTTAAATCATTTCTCAATAAAGCCTCTTAGTTGAGGCGGCCTTCGGTAGGCCGTAGTTATTTAGATAATTTTGTCGCGTCTGCCGCGCAACAACTACATTAAAAATCTTTATTTTTTATATTGTATTCAAAAATATGAAGTATTTTTTAACAGTTTCTAATTCAATATGTAATTGTATTTTAACTCCTGACGCTCTCGGGTGATGGTCGAAAGTATAACTTTGTAATGAGAGGCGTAGAAGTACTCGCCAATTTCCGGCGACGACGGTGATGGTGGCACGCGTTCGGTTAATTAAAAACGATTAATTTTTAATTGAGATAAATGTCTTAATAAATGTACCGCCGGCAGGCAGCGCGTGCTCAAAAAGTTGCCGAAATTTGCTAGAAAATTTAATTGTACGTTGGCCAAAAATCGAATAAATCTATTCAGCGCTTTTAAATGTGCATCAAATTTCAGTGCAATTTATGCATATTTTCTAATTTATAACTCATACCTAACTATTGCATAAATATTACTTTGATGCTGGATATTACCAAAGTATTTAATAACAAAGTTAGCCGATATATTATTTAAGCGACGCGACACAAACGTGAACTAAAAGTTAGAATATAGAAAATGGTGTTGTTTACATACCGGAGTGTTTGCTTCGGCTTGCTTCGACTAAGTTAGTAATGCCAACCTAAACAATTTTACCAATACAAATTGTTTAATTAATTTCAACAATACCACGCGAGAATGATTGACTATAAACTACTAGTGTTTTAGAATGCTGCCTTTGAAGAATTTAAAAATGTTTATTGCAATTATACATTTGATTTTTTGATTCATATTATGGTTTTACACCAAAATAATATAATGGATTTATCAGTTCGGACCCATTAGCCGAAAGTATTGTTAATGAACATTCATAAAACGCCTCCAGTAGCCATGCACGGCGGCGGCAAATGCAAAAATAGTAAATTGAAACGGAAGCGCACTCAATAGTGGGACGCATCCGCCGTGCGGCGCAAAAACACGACCGGTCAATTAAAACGAATTGTTTCGGCAGAACAACAAATGACCTGTTTTAATTAACTGCTTCTCCCGCGTTTAAAAAAAGCGGCGGAAAACATTCGCACACGTGCGCGCCTACGATGACGCAATGCCGGAAACTCGGTTTCATTTAATGTAAATTTCTAGCGCAGACATAATGTACGTACAATGCTGTTCATCACAATAAATGCAATGCGACAAAATGCAATCAAATGCAATGAAATCCATCTAATTTAATTTTTAGTATATATTATCTAATGTACTTCGTTAAATGCTAACACAGAAGCATTATGTGAATTGTAAGTTTTTATTTATTGCTTTAATGTTTGAATTAACGTTTAATATTAATAAATTGATTTAAGGCAAAAATATTATCAAATAGATCTAATTGAGTTTAATAGAAAATTAGGATCTTGAGAGTCTTCAAGAGAAGATAATTCAGAAACTGCCAAAGTTGCGCATGCGTCAATTCAGACTTATTAAACCGCAATTTTCCACTTTAATATCTTTGAAACTAATATATATTTAAAGTGGTAATTTTGGATTTATAGTGTTTTGGGAAATCTCAATATTGTAAGATGAAGTGGAAATCAATTTTGTTACATTTTCTAATATATGGCTTCTCATGGAAACTTTAAACTAACTTCCTTTTCTGATTTATAAATATAATATTAGTTTATAGAGTTAGAGTATTGGAAATTATTCGAAAGAAAAAATGTGCAAAGTGGTAACTTTATATTAATAAACTTGAAACTTGTGCATGCGCTAGAATGAAAACTATGAATTGATTTTCTAAGTGTTTGATAATTATAGAAGCTATTATTTAAATTATTATATTTATTTTATTACTTGCTGAAGGAAAATAATTTCTTGCACCGCACAAACAGCATTATTTTTTTCTTCTAGACATCATTGAATAACAACAAAACGTTAAAAATAAATTCTGCTACAACACTTTTAAATTAATCAAATTTATCACCGGCTACAATCTGAGTACGCTTCCAGTACCTATAATTACAGATGTGTTAACTATTGACTCGCCTTGTCTCGGTATGGCATCATCTCAACGTACTCGCTTCCTAATTTCAATAGTGGAAGGCGGCTTCGACACCGCCTCGCAGCTACTTCAGTGAGTCGCGACATGTTTCAGATGCTGATCTTTATTACTATAACTCGTAAATAATTTACATTTATTTTTACCTCTACACTTAGAGCATGCTTAGTTATTCAAGCAAAAAAAGTAAAAGTAAAAAGCAACTACAACAGGAGATCAGCAGGAGAACAGCATATATATGATTGAGATGAGGATGCATGCAGCGCGAGACATTCGTTAGTTTATTGTCCAAGTGTCGATTGACAGACAAGAAGAATGGCTTGTGCGTACAATGAGATATTTATTTGTATGAAATATTTAGTGAGATGTGTCGAGATGAAGTGGTAAAGAAAGAGAGTGAGTAAAAGAATAAAATGAAGAGAAGAAAATAAGACGTGGAAGGTTGAAGAAAGAGACTGAGAAATATTTAAGGTTTGAAAATGGACATGCTTGGAAAAGATAATATAAATTAAGTCGATGATATCAAGTTTGGCGAAGGTAGAGAAGATGATGTAGAAAATTTTCAGGTAACCGAAACATCTGCCACCACTTTTAGAAAGAAAGAAGATGTGAATATAAAAAAGAAGTAGATGGAATGCAGTCAGGGTTGTAGGTTCTCAGATTAATGGTAAGCAGGTATACTTGATGGGATACTGAGAAGCAGATGAAAACAATAGAGATGAGTTTGTAAAGTCTTGGAAACCGTTAAAATAATTATAACTCTATTATTGTATTTTATTTTGTCTCACAGATTCATGCTCTTGAAGAATATTCATTGTTATGTTTTAAGATAAATATTTTATTTTGAAAATGATTTACTAATGTATATTAATAAATAATAGTTACAAAACTTTAGATAATAATGAATTATGCAAGTGGTGTAAGATACTACCAGAGATAAGTTTGTAAATAACAATAATTTAATCATTTACACATGTGACTTAACTTTAGTGTTTCTATATTAATTCCAACTTTATTAGCCACTGAAAATATGATTTTCAGTAGCACTAACATTTTTATTTATTTTTTGTTGATATCAAATGATATCTGTTTATATAATATAAAATAGGATTTATAAATAATATAATTTCTAATAATTCAAAGCTCCGGATATAACATTTTAACTTAACTATGTATTATAATTTTTGGTAGAAAAATCAAGATGAGTTAGGGTTATTTAATATTTTTTAATCGATGTAATAAATATTAGAAATGTTAAATAAAGTAAGGTACAACATTGGAAAAGTATTATTTGGAACTGTTGGAATCGCTAAAATTGGTAAAAATCAAGTTTCAATTTTTTGACTAAAAACCTACCTCAAAAACTAAATGAGTCAAGAAAATTGAAATATTAGTGTCGTATTGGGCAGCTCATACTCAATTAAGTGAATATACTATCATTTCATTCCGAATCAGCGTCTGCACTTTTTCACAAATTCTCACTTTGCGAACTTATAACTTCGAAACTATTAAATATAAAGAAATTAAATTTTTACATATTTTTAAGTATCTATTCATAAATTGTTTTTAAAGACATCTTTAATTATCTAATAATTATTAAGAAAGTTATGAGATAATATATCACATCGCAACCAAAATTTAGTCAAACACTAAAATCAAATTTAAAAAAAAAAAACGATCGACGATTCAAACATTTTGAGAAACCCGTATTTTTAGAAAATCATGATTGTTCGAATGCCGTTAATGCCATCTTGATCGGAAATTTGCTGTTCCATGGTGTAATTTCAACATACAAGAATTAAAGACGGGTGTAATTAAACCTGCCATTATGCTATTTTTTAAAATGTTTTGTTACTTGATATCCGTATTTTTAAGACTTTTAATAAAATTGGCGATATAGTTGTAAAAATATTAAGTACATTTAGTTTTCAAATACCGCATTATTCATACTTAACTGTATATTAATCTCAGTTCCCTACAAAAATTTTAATACATCCATAACAAGCACTCAAAACTAAATTTGATTACGTATATTTTATATCATCCCTCTTTTATCTCATCTCTTAATTAACTTCAAATCTTCCTATCTAAAAATCTCTGGCGCTATTGCTGTCAATTATAAATTGTGCACGTATTTGGAGAAAATCTCCGATTTTATTTATCTTCGCATACTTCAGTCGGCAAGAAATCATTCGCAAAGCGATAAAGAAAAACACGCAATAAAACTGACATAAAAATACCTTCCGCCAATAAGTACGGTACGCACGGTAGGAATCGGAACGTTGATTGAAATCGACCTCTCGGGCTTTTCAATTTTAATGAATGAGCCACTGTGGCAGAGACAAGCTGGAATCAAAACAATCAAATTTATAACTTTATTATCGTTTCTTATACGAAAGCAATTCGAGTTTAAAATAAGTAGACAGAAACTCGTTGAACGGGTCTCTCCCATTTATGGTGGTGTTTTCAATTTAGTTAAATTTGAAGAGTGTTTTATAAAGGTTCTAAATGTTTATCATGTAAATGTGTTGTGTAGATGACAATTAATTTTCAATTGAAATGTGGTGGAATCTAGAAATGTTATATCAAAATCCGACATTGTTTGCAAAATGGTTTTTGTTGACATGTTATTACCCCAATTTTAATTAGAATCTAAAATTGTTAATGATAGTAAATAGATTTATTTATTTATATAGATATCAATCTATTGATAAATTATGTCATCAATTTTAATAATTGTTAATTGATATGGGACAGATATTGACTTAATTCATTATAGAGCAAACATGTGCAGACATGTTTATGACTTACTTTTTATTACAAATAAATATAATCTATGATTTATGAATTATTGAGTGTTTTAGTGGAAAATAACCCAAATACTAATTTTATTTGCAGCAAACTTTCGGATAATATCCATTCAGTATATATGCGTAATTTTTTAAATTGCCACTTTTACACAATAGTTAGGTAGTTTATTTTAATGCTTTACTAAATAACGTTTTAAGTCAACAAATAGTAATATTATTCATTTCAGCTGATTTGAAGGCAATACTTTGGAAAATGATCGAATATGGTTATGATCTATTTTAATGCAATTTTAGATATTATTAAATGGCAATAGACTTTTTATATACACTGACATTACTTACTTTATATTACAAGTAAATATAACTTGTGATCTATGAATTTGAGTGAAACAACATTTTAAATGTTATTTTAAGTAAATTTTTAAAATTTACTTTCTTACATAAAAATTACAATACACTAAATTTTACTTTATTTAAAATGAACTTTAAAATCAATAAATGAATATGCCCCGCTCCGTAGCGCAGTCGGTAAGGCGTCTGACTGTAGCAGTGACCGCGGTGCATATTCGAGGGACACGGGTTTAAATCTTGCTGCGGTTATATTCAATACAATATATACTCTCACAGAATTCAGTTCCTCCAATACCTGCTAATAACCCTAGTAATTGAGGCAGTATATTGAAGTAGAGGAGGTCAAGTACGGTGTCGGTAACCGCCGGCATAATTGCAGTACGCTCGAATTAAAAAAATAAATGAATGTTAAAGTTTTTGCTTTGTTAGTAGAAATGTAATCGATTCGACCTGGTTTAAAAGCAATCCATTAGGAAACATAATTGCACAAACAAGTTTATGACTTCTTTTAAGGCAAATTTAGAGTATTGTTCAGCGTAGTTACGAAGTGTTTATTATTTATTATGTAGATAAAACTTAATTATAATACACAGTATTAGCATACTAAAGAAAGCAACAATCCTACAACGTTATTTAAATATTTAGTAAAGGTTGTAAATAAGTTTTATCCATATAAAAAATATGATTTATTTCATTTTCACTTACTTTTATTATGCGTAAAAATCACTTGTAGTTTAATAATTATCGAAAACTAGAGTGAAACACAGCTTAAATTTGCTGATGTTATTTAAATCACAGCTGTTAACTCAATAAATATTAAGCGATTTACAATTTTTCTCTTTTTGCTGAAAAGATACATGCCTATTCTTTATAATTGCAAAATATAAAGTTTTAAATCAACAAATTAGTGTTCCTGCTTAAATTGAAAGGCAAAAATATCTTTAACTTCAAGATAGATTTATTATAAAATCTACATTATAACAAGTAATGGAAACAGTATAATTCCTAAAAATTATAGACCTTTCTACTTTTGATCTCGCTGAATGTATTTGGATAATAGAGATCATGAATACATATGTTAATTATAGCATTACTAGGCTTCATATCAAAATCTATATATAAACATAATGTACTAATTTGACATTATTGATGCATTTATCAATTCTGCCTTGTTTCACCTCACGCGCTCATCTGCAACGTCCTTGCACTATTCTCAACTATCCTTGAATTACTATAGTTGCTATATTTCAAGCGCACGGAAATAACTGATTCACTGATTTGGCGTATTCCGTTCGATAACAATTTATTAATTAACGCGAAAGCGACCAATAGCGGAGTGGACAGTGGCTCGACGTGGATATACTCGTTGCACGGACGAAATCAAAATCATCCAGCGACTAATCGCAACACACCACTGCAACCAGCCGCCGGATTACTAAATATTAAAATTTATGAAAGCCCTGCATGTACGCGCGTTGGGTGCAACTGCTGTAAAAGATTTATGCATATTAATTATGTACGTGGAAAATGTGGAATAACGCGCTTTTAAAATGTTTCAATGAGATTGCGGCGCGGGCTTTATTCCAGTTGGCATTCAAGAGATGTATTGAGAGATATTGGATTTTATTTCAAACGCAATGTGTGTGGCCTAGTTGATAATAAATTTTAAATTAATTTATAATGGATGTGTGTGTTGCATTCATTCAGAAATAATTAAATTATACTTTTAAATGCAACAAATATCTTGATTTTGAGCACAGGGCGTGTGTAGGCGTTTTTTAATTTTCCGGCTCATCCTAAAAACACCCTCTTAGAATTGATAATTCAGGAACAAAGATCAGTACAAAAAGACAAATATTTGTTGGTTCTTGTGATAGTTGCATAACCGCTTTATTTCTATCATAATCTTCTTGTTTTGCAGGAGACACCATCCTATGCATCCCTTTGCATATCTACTCGCAGATCAAAAATCTTAGAATGCTTGTTTTTCCACTTATGCATGCACGACATGTCGTTTTACGATACTTTTTGTTTCGTTTTTTTTTTGTCGACGACCACGACGACGCGTGCAATACATGAAAAACGTAAAAAAATACGAACTAACGTCAACAGGGCAGCCAACAAAACGGGCCGAAAAAGACCGCAGTCGGATCGCACAAACGCACACAAAATGGTCATGCCATAAAACTCGTGAATTTTAATATTCTTTTTAAGTCATTAAAAAACACTGTTCTTTTCTACTGAGAATTGTACTACTTATTGTTTTCTTCCTTTTTTTTAACACACTGTATATAGTAGATGATAAAGTACGTGTCTATTGTCAGTGTTTAGTTCAGGTCGTTTCAAATATGACGATGTTGAAGTACGCTGAGGCTACGAAGCAATAAATAATAAAAATTATGACAAATTCGATGACACGTTTGATCGGCACAGGATTTCTCGTCGCCATGTTGGGAATATCTGGATGATGGATACAAATCCCAAGAGAAGAATCGAGCATCGCTTGAGCTAAAAATTCTATAAATAACGGACGGCAATAAACTGATGGCAAAAGAGTGTGAGAATGATGAGTTGGTAAAAAGTTATTAGAGGTTTGGAAAAAATAAATCATAGATTTCATTGACCGGCAAATCAGGCTAAAATTACGAAAGCAAATGTTGATCTGTGTTGCACCAAAATTCCTAAATAAATTCCATAGATAACAACCAAAAACATGCAAAGTAATGACAACCCAATTTCTATAATATTTTCAACCGTAATTTAATAAACTGAAATTAAATAAAATAGATATAAACAAGCAAATTATACGTAATTTCAGCAAACCATTTCTATCTCAATTAGAAACGGAATATAAATTTAATTAATTGTTTATAATGATAGAATATCAAAATATTTACCAACAATACGTCATCATTTTAATTCAATTAAAGTGCAAGAGATAATTTTAATTCTGTGGTAAAACAATATACAAATATTGCTACAATATTTTGTTACAACTTGGAAATTTGATTTGCATTGCATATTTCAATATCTTTGAAAACAGTTTTGTTGCATAGAAATAAATTAAAAACAAATTGGAATTAAAAATATACAAGTAAAAAGTAAACTGTTCAACGTACAAGAGTATTAATTAAAGACCAGCGGCATCGGTAAGAGGTAGATTCCCATGTTCATAACTTCAGAGAGCACAGGTGCATATATATGTATCAGATGGATGCGACTCGTTAAAGTTGTTAATGCGTTTGAGCTTGAAGCCGAAATTTACTCGCTTTGATCAGAATATTTGATCATGGCATCATTGGATCATGGATATGGAGATAGGGTTTACTAACCACAGTCACTAACCGGTTCATTGCATGTAGGTATTCTACTGGTGCTTCTTTTTCTTTTGCTTTAATTAATGGGTATGATTAATTTGTAGTATACTGTTTAGTTAACAGGGTGGTAAATCGGAGAATTTGTTAATATACATTTTACAAATTATATCTTAATGAATAATATGCAGATTGAAAAATTATATTTACTAATTGAGCAACACATAAAGTAGGTTTTTTGGTATGAGAAAAATTTAATAATTATTATAATCAAACGTTGTGCTAATTAAGTTACAATACCTACAGTGTAATTCTTATTATTATTCTATATTGTTATTTGTTATTTTTGAAGCGTACTGCAACCATGCCGGATGCCGATACCGTACTTGACCTCTATTTCGTTATACTGTACCAGGGTTATTATTAGCAGTTATTGGGACTGAATTCTGCAGGAGTATACGATATCGAATATACTTAGTAGGATCTAAACTCGCGTTCTCAGAATATTCATATCGCTGCCACTGCTACAGTCAGACGGTTTACCAGCTGAGCTACGAAGCGGGGTAACATAAGCAATTTATTTTATTTACATCAACTACCAGGGTTATTATTAGCAGTTAATAGGACTGAATTCTGTGAGGGTATATATTATATTAAATATACCCCCAGCAGGATTTGAACCCGTGTCTATGCATTATTCTATATTGTAAAACAATTCTTAATTTTTAATTAAAAATCTCTATTACAAGAATAACAAATTATTTATTCTAGAGAATAACAAGATGCTATGAAGTTTAGTATTGTATGAAATAATGAAATGAAATCTGTAAATCTAACAGCGTAACACTATGACGGATTTATTTGTAATCAATAATTTTTTTCATACCTTTAATTAAATTAAATAGAATTCTTTTATATTTGCAATTTATATTTATTCATACAGTCACCTATTAATTTTTATAGTTTATGCCAGTTGCATTGAATGAATACGAATTTGCCTTAAACGGAAATCGATCGTTTGAATGATTAATCAAACGTATATTCTATGATATACTCTATACCACTCAGTACTCGAAACTGAGTTCTGTGAATGCAAATGCCACATAAATAAAATGACAACTGACAAGTTGCTTTTGCCGCTTTGTCCGATGCAATGCATGTCAGTTTATATCCAGCGACAGTCAATGGTCATGAATGGCGCAACTCTTTTGACCACTCTTGACATGCACATCAAGTCTTTATACTTCCAGGAGCGCAGTCAACCAATCGTAATAAATATATAATCACTACATGGCGCGATCAAATAGCATCCGTTGGAAGAATTGCGCTAAAGAACTGACTACTAATTTAATCAGTTTGAATTGTCTAAGTGTATATCTACCGATCGAAGGATATAAGTAATAAAAGTGAGAACGTGTGTAAACAAATTATGAATTTTAATTTAATGAGTGTTTATGAAAGGATTTTTAAATGGTATCAAATAGTGTGTAAAGCCTGTAAATGCTCAATTAATGTAAAACACATTATGCGCCGCTTAACACCATATTTAGCCGAATTTAATAGCGTGTTAAATACATACCAACGCGATAAAATCAATGAGACACAACAATAGATACAAGTTAAGGAATTATTATTTAAGCACAAGTAAACTGAAGAATAAGCTACAAAACTGATCACAAACCCACCAACATTTAAGTTACATTAAAATGTAAGCGAAATTAATTCAAGAGATTTTATCTCGCATTCAAGATTGAATTGCCTGCACAGAATGCACTTATACAATCTTAGGCATTTTAATGGCCATTACTCACGACGCCATTAAAGGAATACGCATGGTACAATCGAGTCAACTGTGGTCCGAGTTATACCTTTTATTATTTGTCGTTACGCTCAAGTCATAACTGTGCGAATGTGAAAATGCACAAATTCAGGATGTTGAATTACTTCTTGACTAGATTGCAATGCGGATTATTGCTTAACAATGTTCAGTTTTACGATTTCTACTCTCAAGGTGCACTCTTGTTGTAGAAGTTTATTCTAGGTGCTTTGTGCGAAATATAATTTGATCCTGTATTTTGGGCAAGTATAGAGGTTATATCACCTTTATCATTGTAGTTGACGTGTTGATATTATGATTGCGATTGCAAGCATTTAGAATTCCCGCATTGTTTGATGACAGGACAACAACGACAAAGCTTTGGACTAGAGTCTACCGGACTCTACTAGATTGTATGACTCGCCGCCAGGCATACAAGGTACACGATTGAAGGTGAGGGTTAAGAGTGATACTAGATGATAACCCATGGTATCCAGAGAGGGTCAGGTCGTAAATTACTTTGATTATTTAGCTTTACAGTAGAAAATATCTTAGGTCTAAAATTAATAGTTTGTGTAACTTATAGTGATTTTTCTAATAGTCACAAGGAGATTTTAGAAATGTATTTCTTTTTTTGTTGTTGCAAGATGCGGAGTGTGGATCTCAATAAAAGAGTTCGTTTGTGATCTGCCTTTGGAGATGTGACTGTGTTGTAGGTCGTTGTTGAATTTTTAATTAAGTCATAAATAGCTTGGTTAATTACGAATTAAGAAGACCGCGCTCCCCCAAGCCAAGTGTCCTTTTTACAGTTGCGCCGCGCGGCTCATTAAAAGTGTTCTTTATGCGTCTCGAAATTAAACGTGAAAAAATCGTAAAATACGCTATAAAAAACTGTTAAAAGATTCATTTGCGTTTTTAATTTTTGTGTCGTTGGAGAAAGGTTACAAGTTAGAAGACGTTGCATTTTAATTTTTATTTGTTCATACAACCATGAGAAATTTAAAAACATCTACAACAACGAGGTGCATATTTTGAAGATGTGAGTTTAAATCATGCTGGGAATGTAATCAATATAATACATATTCTCACAGAATCCAGTCCCATTAACTGCTAATAACCCTGGTAATTGATGCAATATAATAAAATTGAGGCCAAGTACGGTGTCGGTATCCGGCATCATTGCAGCCATGCTGGATACCAACGCTCAAAAAATTCTAGAAAGTAAAAATTTGATAAAATTTAAAAGTAGTATTTTGATTAAATTTTGCTTTACCTTACATTAAATTCAAATCTTCGATGAGTTAAAGCAAAATTTTCAATAAAAATGTATAATTTTTTTTGAAGCATGTTATCAAAATGCAATAACATTTTCTTAATGTATACAATTGCAATTCATGTAATTGTGGTGGTACATATTTTAATGATAATTCTGTTCAATTTAAGTTAAATCAATAAAACTAAAATAATTTCTAATAAATTTAAAAATAGATTAAAACACGTACTCTCCATAATTTCTTCAATTATAAAATTTACTACAAGTAATCACATTTTCCACTTTGAGATTTTTTACAAATTCTACCTATAAATATTTCTTCAAACTAAACGTTTATATCGTGTTTTATCTTATATTATATCAATTTTACTAGTAATTTTCATAATAACCACCTATATGTAGTGAGACTTCCATAAATGTGCTATGATAAGATGAAACAAGGTGTCGAGTAGATTAAAGTGAAAAAATTGAAAGATAATGATCTGCTTTATAAGGTCTATCATAAAGTGGTATCACTATTATTAAGATACGCATCGATTTACTTCTATATTTGAATGTGGCGGTAGCTAAGTATAGAGTTTATAAGTTTACTAGTATTTATTGATGATGAACTGATGAACAAGTTGGGAGAGTTGCTGAGATTCTAGTTGTTATAAGCAAGCGTGATGAGCTTATAAAATGCAGAAAGTGTGAGCTTAAGAACAAACTAAAGTATAGAGTAATAAAACATCAACAAATAAAATATTCTTAGCAATTTAGAAGGTATATTTTTATTTAAATTTATACAATATACAACATTGCCATTCTGGAATGGAACCAAGTGTTTGCAACAAACAAACAAACTATACATGTCAAGCTGAAATAAATATGAATAAGTACTAAAATGTCTAAATTAAATAGATAGGATTTCAGGAAGTGTTAATTTATAAGTGATCTTTAATTGAGTGCAACCAAACACAAAATATTAACATATCACTTTCTGCATTGTCATGTAAAGTATTTATTGGTTTTAACTGCAACCTAGTGCCAATAATAGAATTAAAAACAAGAAAAAATACAACTGATATAATCTAAAAAATCAATTTTGTTTACCACCCGGTTTGTTTATTAACAAAAAATGCAGTGTCAAAATTACAGCGGACGACTCCTATTATTACTCTTTCAATTGCAGTAATCACTTAAATATTACAACTCATACAAAAATATTTCTAGGCATTTCTAAGACGATTGTGTTTTTAATTTATGTTATATCAATACGTGCTAACTAAAATCAATTCCAATAAATTCAAGAATGAATTTCAACACTATATACATTGAATTGTAACTGATAGTCTTAGCGTGAATCGGCCAAGTTTTCTATTTCTGTTGCTGTCATGAATTATCCTCCACTACCTCGTAACCAGAAACATGGCAGACAAAGGCATAAACAATTCATCGCCGTACGTGTAAATGTGTCATAACATGACCACGTAATGGCGCTTCGTGCTAGTAACCAACACATTCAACCCAATTGTGTAGAAAATGTGGAACGTAAAACGATTTTAACAGCCGCAAATGATCAGGTGAGTTACTCCGGCATGTCACGCAAAGACATAAAATGTTTTTTAAACGTGTAATCTCGTATTACATAAAGTGTCACTATCTTGACAATGACAGCCTTTTTCTTCTTTAGTGGAAATATAGGAAAATAACAAAATCATTTTGTAAAGGTGTTATTTCAGTCTTCCAGAAAGATTAGAAGTAATTTAATGAAGGTCTAATCACAAGTCGGATGTTGAGAGTTGAACTATTTCCAACTCCTTCAAACTTGAGAAGACTCCAAGTGAACACGGAGTGATTTGATATTACTCCTTTGCCCTCCGAAACTTGGAAAGTCTTCTCTTAATTCATACCAATTGACGCCAAGCTTTTGCTCTTTAACTGCTAACACGAAACACGCGATAGTTAAGTGCGACTCTGCCGAGAAAAACAAGAAACAACTTGTAACTGGTCAAGTTTAAGATGCCAACAAACGTAGAGTTAGGAGAGCACCGTATAAGGATAGAGAGCAAATTACACAATATTCCAGATATTCTCTGGAAACAGAAATAAAGTAAAATAAATCACAAATTAAAGCGTTATAATTTTTTCTTTACTTTTTATTCCACGTGTATTATATATGTTAAAATAATTAAACTGTCTGATTTTAGGAGTAATAACAAATAACCCGTAGAGACACGGGTTCAAATCCTGCTGAGAGTACATCTCAGATAATTTATATTTCCACAGAATTCAGTAACTGCTAATAACTCTGATAGTTGATGCAGTATAATAAAATCAAGGTCAAGAACAGTATCGATAATCAGTATGGTAGGCTCTAAAATATTTAAATATATATTTACCTCATCTGAAAGGTATCACATTGGAAATGAAATATTTATCGACATCATTATGTAGTCTATTGTTATGCGGATGATCGGCGTATGTCGACGCAAAGTCAAAAAGCCATCGCTTTCAGGAATCTCTAATCGTGCACGCCCGTCTGGCGTTAATCATATATTCAAATGCATCATTGACACATTGGGAAAGGGCCTCACTACACACAGGCATATCAATGCGCTTATACTGGATTGTAGAAAATAGAGAACATAGAGAATATCTATAGAGTTTAGACCAAAGTCAAAGACTAAAAGCAACCGGTGAGATTATTTTGATTTAAGGTTAAGTCTATTTTACTTTGTAATTAGGAAAAGAGAGACTGAGACAGGTAGCGTGCAGATCCGTATTGATAAGTGTAACTCTTTATTATTATTTTAATATTTTGGGTTAACACGGTATTTTATTTTACTTTGAAATTTAAACAAGTCTAACTATAAAAGAATAAAATTTTAGAGAAAAAAACTGTACACGCATTGGTATAAACAATAAACCTGTATAATGTGAAGGCATTAAAATCATATTTATAATCATCATGACACTTTATACTAATCACTATTGCTTTAACAACACTTTTATAAATTGGTAAAAAGTAGTTTTTGATAGAAGATGCTTTTCTTTGTATTAAGAAATTGTAAATAACTTTTAATTGAGTAGTGTATTTATCATATTTAACATTGTATTTTTTACAACTAAATTAATAATTAATGTAGATACGGTAATATTAATTTAATGCTTATTTTTTCAAATATTTTTATTGAATATTCTCTTGATACTTAAATTTTGAACATATATTGTAATACTGTTAGACAATATATGTAAAATGATCTATTATAGCAATTTTACGAAATAGTTTTACCGTTGTAGGTTTTGACATTGTGATCAATTCTGCAAAATAATTTAAATTTACACATGCGCAACTTTGATTTTACGATCTTGCAAAATCTCTGGGGATACGAGTTGTTCAAATCCTGTTGGAGGTATATTTAATATAATATATACCCTCATAGAATTTAGTTCCAATATCTGCTAATTATAACCCTGATGCAGTATTCTTCTGCATTAAAATAAAACTTCTCTAAAAATCAGAGAGCTTCACAAAACTCCTAATTGAATTCAACTAAGCTACCATCAAATAAAGCTCTCTCTGATTATCAGAAAACAGAACACAGCAATTTCTATTTGTAAACCTACTAGTTAATTATTTATCGCATAATCAGATAATAATTTAATTAACTATATCTCCACGACGACTGAACTCTATTATCTCGAATTCTCGCATTTCTTGCTTCTCTTCTGTATTGCTTCTCACTTTCTATTCGAAAAGCACTTCCACTTGTTTCTCTACATCTGACACTTTTCTAGCTGCTATCTACTTTAATTCACTCCTATAATTTCTATACTAGTAACTATGCATGCATGTAGTGTGTAGTGTGTAGGTCTTTGTTGCTTGCTAGCTTATTAGTAGCAATAAAACGTACCCTTCAGTGGATGTCATTGACGAAGTGATTAGTGCTCAGGGACTCAGAGCTTCAATGTCGGCAAATCCGAGAAGTCGTTTGAAATAAAAGCACAAAGCTCATATCTATGATACACTAGCAATAGGTCCAGATTTACAGTCGGTGGTGGTCAAACGATTCCGATGTTGACCGACATCACAGAATAGGTTGGAATAGAAATGGTTTGAATATTGAAGAGGTTCCGATTAAAACGCCTTTGTTAATGACATTGCGGTGTTTAAATTGCTTCGGGCAGGTAGGTATATTTTAATTAAATTAACGAATAACGACTTGAAAGCTGATCAATCGACGAAAACAAACAAGCCATAAGTTTAATCAACTATGAGGAATTTGAAGAGATAAATAAAAGATTTATATAGAGCTGATGATTTAGTTTAGCGGTGGAGGATATAATAAATTAAAGGTTTTATTAAATTATTTCAGTTATTTGCTTAACAGTATTTTTGTAAAACAGTGTTGGTATATAAGCTGGTTGCATCAAGTTGATTTACATGCAGATTTGATTTACGTAAGTGTAATAGTAAATTGTTAATAAATAACTTGATTAATTTACTTCGCTCGGGTTGAAGCGATACAGAGATTAAAAGTTTGATCGGCTGCATTTTCGAGATGCATGCGTCAACCTCGTTCAGGCATTCGATCGATGAAATGACTGGATAGAAAAATGTTGTGGGATTTATATAAATATCAGTTTTATACAAGTGGGAAATTAATTTGTAAGCTTCTTGTCATCGTAAATATTAAGCGATGTACATGAAAATATTTAATTTATCAATTTAAAGCAAAGAGAAAGAGATAGTTCATATCAAATCAGGGTTTTGATCAAATGAGATATTAAAGCATTTAAATGTATGCATCTTTCTGTCGCTAATTTCAAAGAAAATAACAAAGGAATTAATAAATTCGCCTGGTTTCTCTTTGTTTTTAATTCTCAAAGTAAAGCGTTCATACATATTAGAACTCAGTTTTACTTCATAAGGTTTTTGACGCATAACCTGATGATTAAATATTGTGAGATTCAAATTGATATAAAATTGATATATTTTGTTAAAGAACTAAATTGTAAACGTGTTGTCATTGTACAGGTTTAAAAATTAATTAAAAATTTCAATTTATTAATTTAATACAATGAGATTAACGTATTAATCAGGTTAGTAATTATGACTTCTGAATTTGATTACAGCTACCGCTAGTTTCAAAAGGAAAAATTAGTATATATCTTAAACTAATCTTTTTCGTTGTTTTTACTTACGCAGGCAAAATATTCTCCGATTCTTGATTAAATTATTACAAATCAATCAAGTTTGAATTAAATAAAACTATTAAATATATTAATTTTTTTTATTAGATTTCAATTAAATTGATATGCGTGACTGATATAATGTAATGATGTGTTCAAATCAAAGCCTTATTCATCATCAATTAAATGAGATGGAGTCCAAGAAAGAATGTCAAATCGGCGTATGACTGCTCAATATGACATCGGTATGCATTTCGATGATGAGCGATTCAACTCAATTAATATGATTAATATATGATATGTTTCGAGTCAAAATAAAGTATTTGATTTCTATCATGTAAAATTGTATGCAATATAATGTGCACTAAGATGGGAATCCCAGTGCCGTTGATATGATTCATGTAAATTGAGGTAGCTGTGTCCTCACTACTCTACAAAAAGAAGTAAAAAATAAGAAATAAAACACGTATTATATGTTTTCTAGATAACAGGAAATATAGTGCTTAAACTTTAAATTCAAATAACATAATTAAAGTAGAAATAAAGTAGCATTTCTAAACTGAACATTACTTTATAAATCTTAATCAAGTCATTAGTCTAATTAAAATGTAATAAACAAAACAAATTTGCAATATAAACATCTGGTTAACTGTTTTCCTATTCGAGCACCGCAGACAACTAGAGAGTAAATATTTCAGCAAAGTTTTAAACAAATAAAACTTGCGTGCAAAACATAAATAAAAAAGATAAATGTGTTTGAATATAATGAGACGGATGAGAAGTAGGAGAAAACATTGAGTAGAAGAGAAGAGTGCGTAAACCGGAAGTAAACAAAGCGGAAAACGAACGAATGTTGATGTATTGCCTAAAACTGTATTAGCAGGGGTGTCACAGGAGAAGCGTTCGCCAAAACTTGGAGAAACAACTTTCTTTTATATTTTTCT
This sequence comes from Diploeciton nevermanni, assembly GCA_027575565.1. NCBI lineage: Eukaryota > Metazoa > Arthropoda > Insecta > Coleoptera > Staphylinidae > Diploeciton > Diploeciton nevermanni. Next base: position 2,541,117 of record JAODIE010000012.1, read on the forward strand.
TTATGTCCTCAATCTAACTTGCAACTTTGTGCTTCAGAACCCATCAATGCGATAGTCATGTGACATCTACAGAACTTTTGATTTTGTCATATTTTTACGGAGTCTCCTTAAAATTCAGCAAATGTTTTAGTTATCAAAAAAGTTGCTTGTTTCAACGTTCAAGAAGACAAATGTATGCAAAATGAGAGTTACATTGTTTGCATTTGTCAAAAGATTGAATCATATATATCAAATCAAGAGGTCTTTTCTTTGTTTTTAAATTAAACATCTAGTAACTACAGAAAAAGATACATTCTTAGAATACGGGCTTGAAATCTGCTACAATTATATCCATTTATATACATTTTTACCGAGTCTAGCTTCAATAACTGCTAATAACCGTGGTAGTAGCTGAAAAATAATGAAGTGAAGAACAGGATTAAAAGATTAAAGCCATAACATTAAATGTATTTGAGTATTTATTAGGTTAATATAAATTTACTTAATGTATAAAACGGTTTCAGTTTATTACATTTTATAGTAACATTTTCATCTCTTACAACTATCTGAGAGTAGATACAAATCCTAATGCTTAGCGAGCACTAACTAAAAACATGCAACCGTCCATGCACACTATTAAGCACGTCGTATAAACTATATAAGAGATGAAAAAACTACTCGAAGGAAAAGATTAAATTAAGCGGATTATATATGAAGACCATGCCGACGTCGTTGCTCTACCGCAGTACGCGGGTCGCAGAACAAACGTTACTATTCCGCCTGGAAACAATTCCATTTCCCGGTAATCGCAATCCGGAAGTTGGCGTCGGTGCGCTGCTTTAACCGCAGTCTCTTCTTTTTAAGGTTTGCAACCTTTTCGCTTGCATAAATTTTACTTGCGTTGATACGGTCAACAAGCGGATAATGAATAATTGAGAATACAATATGTGAATGTTTCAATAAAATTTTTTGGTATTTGTAAAGGTTGGATTTGTTAGAATTGGAAGATTTAGAGCTTGCTATCAAAAAATAAATCTATGTTTATAAAAATAAATGTATGTAGATGTGTTCAAACCACGAATTGATGCACATTTTGAGTTTTAGCGTAAAATTCACGAAAAACAAGAATAGTTATAGTTTTGTTGTGTGTGTTGATTTTTGCATTTTCTACTAGAAATGGGCAGTCAAAGTTTTTTTGCACTTTGGGTGCTGTGATTCAAATTCAAGCGAATTCATAAACCCGAAAGTTGGATTAGGCGTACATACGCATTATGTCCAAACGAAAATCATAGATAGAGTGGATTTGTTCATTTAAAGTATAATTTTAAAAAAACACAAAAATAATAATACCGTAGTAACCATACAATTTATTAAGATAAAAGCGTAACAATATATATTATTATATTGCTTTCTACTGCTTTTTACAATCTACAACATACTCTGTGTCATCAGCTGAAATGCGTACATTTTTAGCAAGTGTGTGTAGCATTTTGATTGAAAAGAAAGATGCCAAAATTTACCTTGTTTAGTTTAGCAAATTATTCTCTTCTTAATTGTTACAAGTTACGAGAGAAAATTATAAAAGAAAAATATCTATTAATATATATGCAACCATTCATACTTATATATTTTAATTATATACGATTACAATAATATAATCTGGAGCAAAAGTAAAGTACATATAATATAATGCTCTTATTTGATTTGGATTTCTACAAATCTTTGTCTCCAGAAGTTTCAGAAAATAGGCAATCAAAACAAAAAGTAATCGCATTCTTTTAACGTTTATTTTTGATTAGATTTTCTTTTATATTTTATCTTTTTAGCGAATTCTAAAAGTTGTACTGTCTTCTTAAACCATTTCTTTTCTCTAACATTTTACAAATTTCTGAAAGAAAAAGAAGTTACAAACACCTTAACCGTCTTCAGTTTCTTAGTTCTTAAGATGCATTGCAGTATTTTCAATGGATATGACAATGACAGTAGCGCGGTAGCAATCATTCCAAAACGTGTAGACTTTGCAGGATTCCATCGGAAAAACGAATCGAGATCTTATCTTATCTCGGCGCTACAAGCACCGCCAGCTCAAGCAGCACTGAATGCTGAATGCGACATATAGTCGTCTGGCTGATCCACAGAATTAGGCTGTTTAGTGCTTAGAGCTAGACACCCAAAACAAGTATTAAGAACGATCATGTCATCAAAACCAGGAAATCAAAAAACAACTTACCGCAAGAAACGTTTACTAAAGTACAGAGTAAATCACTTACTGACTGTTTAAATTAAATCAGCTGCTCTCTGTAGATGATGAAAATATGAAGAAGTAAACGAATACATGAGATCCAATTCTTGTGGAGCCAGTGATCCGCTTTGAATCTCAAGTGTCATCTTGGCTACAGATTGAGCAGTCTGGAAGTCTTCAAGTCGACAAGTCTTGAGGCTTGATCGCACGACGTCATTACTTGATTGCTTCAATCATTCCCTGGTGGTTTAAAGCGATGTGATGCGCTGCGCCGCCACGTAGACTGCCGCCATCGCATGGTTAGCTAATCTTAATCTCTTCGTTAGACCCCGTGCACGTTGCCATTACTTGATTTTACTACCGATAGTGCGCCGTAGTTTCATACATAAATCCGAGTTTACGGTCCGCCGCACTGTGCACATCCTGAAACTATTTGATGCAGAATTTAGTCAAAACGGAAGTCAAGACCATCTTGGCTTAAAAACAAAAAGCTTAAAACAGAAATATAATATTAATCATATATTGTGTAGAGATTGTACACTGATATTTAAGTTGACACTTAGCATTTGTTTATTTTGGCATGTTGTCCTTTTTAGAAAATAAACAGATTGTAATTTATTCGGGCATATTGCAATTTAATTATAGTGTCAATTTATATGAGATTAAATTTATTGTCTACATGCCGATCATGAAATCAGTTGAAGAGCTGATGAGTTGATAAATGTGATGTAGGAGAGAAGGTGAGTGGGATACGTTGAGATTCGGCGGTGTTAAGCCAAGTAGCTCAGCTGCAAACACGTACGGGTTTCAGTTCGTGATGAGTTACCTTATCAGACGAGTTTATTATAATCATGTCTGCTGAAGGGTTGCTTTTGAAGTTTTAGAACGTTGACATGCAAGATTTTTTTAAATCTCAAACTGTTATTGATAAACATCAAATATTATCTCTCTTTTAATCTATTCCTTATTGGACCAACGGGTTTGTCTTATTCTGATGAAAAGAGCAAGAGACAGTCTAAAATATCATAAACAGATAGATTCAGAAAAATATAACGTTTTAATCTTTTAGCATTCTCCAATTTCTTTTAAACAACTGCTTTTAATTTCATAATATTCCCAACTATTCTAAACTTGTGTAACCTAATTTATTACCCATCTGTTTTCTAATAAAATAACCTAATATAATAGGTAATATAGTAACTTTTCTTCAATATACTTGTATATGACCACACAACTAAAAACCCTTCTTTGTACAATTCATTATAATAAATATAGATATCACCTATATCTTCAAGATCTTTGGGAGATATTGTTTAGTAGATAAAAATGTGTTAGGTTTGTGGTGGTTACCACCCACTCCGATGACCCACCACACTGCGCTGCAGCCGGTGGCACATCGCCAAAGAATGGGGAGGATCGCGACACGCTGTGCGGTGGAAAACAGTGTCCTCGACGTCCTGCGGTTTTACTGCATGTGTCCCCCTCGCTCATACCAGCGCGAAATAATAACTTAAAACGTTTCGGATTTTCGGACGGGTGCCCAGCGCATGTTATGAATGTCGGGACGGCTGAAGGTGGATAAAAAGCCTTGCAAAACTAATGCAAGTTATGCGAGCGCATTATTGCTGCTGGACGAAAAACGAATGCGCTCAAGTGTGAGTAATAGTTGAATGCTTATCGTAGGACTTATGGAGTTACGTAACTAATTAACAACAATGGGGAAAAATTGTTAGAAAATGTTATTGTACATAGTATGTAATTTGGGTATTATTAAAAAATATGCTCCGTTTTGTAGCTTAGTCACTAAGCCGTCTGACTGCAGTTATAATAGCGAGGTGCATATTCTAGAGACACACAGAGTTTAAATTTCGCTAGAGTATATGCAATATAATATATACTTCTACAGAATTCATTTTCATTAACTATTAATAATTATGATAGTTGATGCAGTATAATCAAATGGGGCTCAGGTACAGTGTCCGCTATCCGAAATGATGCGTATTGCAGCTCAAAAAATAGTAAAAATAGCAAAAATCAAAATATTAATTTACATTATCATATTACTAAAATTGCATTTTTGTATCATAAAACACTTTTTTATTTGATTTATTTACATTTAGCCTTTTTCTCTTAATTTTATATAAACAAGAATTGCAAATGCCATCATAAAAGTTATTGATGCATTGCAAAATAATTAGTTACCTGTGAAGATATAAAATAAACAAGCATTAATTGAAATTGAAGGATAGAACACTGCACTATAAAGCACTACATATTCTTTACTAACATATCATTAATTAGATAATACGACATTTTTCTGCATTATTATAATTAGTTTTATACATTATAGCTTAGATTCTTTATTATTTGATTCTGATTCTTTGAAAAAAAAGGTAAACAACATCAGCTTTTTTCTTATGGTTTGTTACGTCTAATTGTGGGCCATTGTTATTTTTTTAAGCTATGTCTGCATTGTAGTAGCTTTATCACCAACATTTATATTCTAAATTAAAGTTATTTTGTTGTTGAAAGCAAATTTAAATTGATATCTTTGATTATTGAATAAGGTAAGCAAATTATCAAGTTAATTAATTATTTAAAATATTATTCTGTAAGAAAAAATACTCATTAAGTATTTAATGTTGTGCAAGTTTTTGAAATTAATGTATATAGTTTCTACCAAAGATATTCTCTATGAAATATCATCGTTGGCATTTGGTTTATTTTTATTTAGTGATAAACAACTATCACTAAATTATACCAGAGAAATAACAATAAATACAATTAATAGCTTTACAGTTAAATATTAACTAAAATCAAGCATTTTTAAAATTTTATATTATCTTAGTTTCACACACATCTTATCGAATATAAAGATTAAATCTTGATGGCTTAATCATGAATCGCTAACTTTCCAAACCAACAATCTCTTCTCTCGCTGTGAAATGCCCACCTTCCTCCGAAATATCAACACTCTCCCGCTGATGTCACACTCCACGGGGACATCATTGACGCTCAGCAAAGCCAAGACAAAATAATTCACATATTTTATTTCTTCCCTCCGGAATTCAACTCAATTTAACCTCCTGCTCAAAATTTCATATATTTTACTGCGCTTTAATGTGCATTTCATATAACTCTAAGCAAAGAACTGAAAAAACATATTTTGATGCGGCGATGGGTGCCTACGCTGCGCTGCTTGGTGCAGAAAAGTTCAAGCGGTCAGAATACGTGCAATGCTTGTGGAAAAAATATATCAAATAGCAACCGCAATTTAGTCAAACACTAAAAGCAAAATTAAAAAATATTTGAGAAAACTACACATCATAGTTAGTCAAGTGTTGCCATTTCGATCGGAAATTTGCTGCTCTACAGTGATATAAATAAAAATATTAAGAACGTTTGTGAAATACTTCATTTAAATTTAAATTTATGCAAATTATAATCAACAACAGGCGCTGCAAATAAATTTATAATTTCTTCATAAATCATTGTATTGAAATGTTGCTTTCAATAACATTGCTTCACCAGAATATTCAGTTATATTACCTGCTGCAAGATTGCAATAGATTTTCATTGTATTCTAACTGCATTTTCTCCTTGATTACTTACTGTTTTATTCATCTTTAAACAATACCAGCTAGGCCAAACAGAAGAGTTTTTGTTTCTCTGCCAACAACAATGTGTACAAAACAAGCACACCAAAAATAAATATAAATAGAAATTGAGAATGAGAAAAGCGCAAGAACAACAGATAGAAATAATTGTTTTCAGTGGTTGGTTAGAAAGAATATTTCTAGTTCTATGTGCATTTAACGTCGGGTATCTTTGTGCATTCGTTAGTTGAAAATCGGGGCAACAATGCGCAGTGCAGACAAGGGTCGCATCGCGTGGAACTAAATATAATGCGGGATAGGTTCGGCTGGAAGTGGCTTTCATACTAGATGATTTACATAACTATCTGGAATGCCGGACGACAACTGGAAAATGTTAGGAGCTTTGTTGGTTTATCAAAATTAGAACTAATTCATCCATTTGCACAATGAAGTGAGAGAAGGACGGGATAAATTGGAATGTAGAATAAGTTATAATCTAATAAAATTTATTGCCATAGATATAATTTCAGTCATTATTACTACCAATAATGTAAATTGGAAGTATGTTAGTCAACCGTAGAAATATAATTAACGTTAGATGATTTTCATGTGTCTAAATTTTGAATCTAAATATCTTTGTGTGCTGGTATAAAATATGTTGATTTTTCTTTATAAAATTAATTTCAATTACATACCATAACTCTGAAATACATATTAATAAAAAAGCAAAAACAGATATCTAGAATATTTGTTAATTTATGACTAATTTACCCTTAAACTTTAATTCAAGTCAGGCACAGTTAATATCATCTCTAGAAATTTACTCAGACGCAGTAAAATCAATTTTCAAATTTCAAGCAATTTATAATATGCTAATAAATAAAATATTAGAATCAAAAGATTAGACGTTTTTTAAATAAATTATAAATGTTAAAATTAAGTCAAACTATTTGGATTTGATATTCATAATTCAACCTAATTTATTTATTTTAGAAAGCAGTAGAATCATGTTACTAGAAATAATTAAATCAGATTACAGCAGTTAAACGTGCATTTTTCTTGTCACAATTTATTAGAAACATATTAGGATAATAAAACGTTATTTTTGTAGTTAATACTCAGTCATCAACATAATAAAAATTATATATATAAAAAAAAACAATATCAATAGTATTGGAGTGTGCGACCGGGCGCAATTGCCATGCCAGATACTGACACCGTACTTGACTTCTGTTTCATTATACTGCAACAACTACCACGCTAATTATCAGTTACTGGGGCTGAATCCTGTGGGAGTACATATTATATTAGATGTACTCTCAACAGCATTTAAATTCGTGCTTCCAGGATATGCACCTTGCTTGCTGAGACTGAGCTACGAAACGAAGTCATTTTTCATTTGATGATCACAAACAAATATAACTTTTCAAAATCTATTGTTATTTTGAGAGCGTACTGCAACCATGCCGAATACTTACACCGGCATTATACTGCTTCAACTACTAGGGTTATTAGCAGTTATTGGAACTGAAATCAGTGGGAGCATATATTATATTAGATGTACCTTCAACAGCAATCAAATTCGTGCTTCTAGAATATACACCTTGCTCTCACTGCTACAGTCAGACGGCTTTACCGATTGTGCTACGGAGCGGGGCAAAAATCTTATTAAATTTAATTTCTCTACATTATTTTATATATTCAGAATTTGTTGTTTTCCAATTAACACTTAGCGCTGGCTTACAAACCAAGTTTGAGCTACTACCCTCGCTACTAGAGGCGTTGTAGATTAAATGCGTTCTGAGAGATTTGCACTCTGCTCCAAGTGGTATCGATGCAGCTACCGGGCGGCCAATAGTGGGAGGTTAGGTACGGTGTCGAAATAGATGCAGTACGCTCACAAGTCTCACACTACGATGGTCTACACCTGACATAAGAATATAAAAAGTTATTCTAAGTTATTCTATAAATTAAATATTATTCTATAATAAGAAATATTTTATCCTATAGTATTTATTATTCTAACCAAACATAAAATATTTTCTACAGTTAATGTCTAATAAGCTCCTCTGCAACAATTTGTTTTATATTTATCTTCTTTTTAATCTGTTTCTATCGCAATACTATTATTGATATACAATATAAATGCCATAAATTATCCTAGTATGATATATTCTCAATGACAAGATTATTATTGCTCTATCATAAGTCTCCACCGAGATTTGCTTTTTGTGTCAAGAGAACATTATAACTTTTTACATATTTGTAGACTATTCTCAAGCATTTGGAGGGTGCGAGAACTCACACATCCTGGCTGATATTCGCGCGGAATATAAGTTTTTATTTGATTTTATTGTTATGACATGCTCGGCAAATGTCGAACAAGCACATAACACGCGTACATTATACATTTATCAGTCCCAATTCGCATTTTTTCTGCGTCTCTTGTCGGTGTTAGGGAAGGCAAACAAAGTTTCTTGTTCTCTTATTTACCTTTCTTATTTTGTAAATCTCATTACAATTCTTGCTTTTTTAACAAATATTATTATTATACACTGCGTCGATGTTATAAACTAGAGATAGAAATATGTGGATTGATGATTTGTGACATAGCGACAAAACAATTCAATAAACCGGAGATTTTTATGTTTATTTCCTCGTGCGATAGTGAACGCCTGGTGAAAAAAACAACAAATCAAAGATTGGGTAAGGAAAAAGCTGATCACTTATCTCACATACAGCGTCCGTGTGCAGTTTTGGTCGGTGGAGATAAATCAAGCATCCACTGTCGCCCCAAAATGCCTCCGTTATGAATGTTGATGCGCGGGTTGTACTATAAAACACTCGCTCATAAAAACTATATAAATAAATTAAGTTTATCGCCGCATGAAATGAGTTATTGGCCAATAAGTCAGATTTTAATAGAATCAATGTCGGTTTTCCGATAACTGCAGGGCATTCGGTACAACATGGTTTACCAATCCAGCAGCCGAATAAACAAATCAAGCTCAGGTAGAACTAAAATTGCTACTAAATTAGTAATGATTGTTGTAGAACGTCGATGAAGTATGCAACGATTGCAACAATTCCCATCTGCGAATAACACTTTTATACATGGCTGGTTTTCAACTTTAAAATTACAAATGCGGTGCGGCGTGTACGCGACTCCGCGGGTCAAGTGCGCACGATGCATTGTTAAACCGCAAACGAATCCAGTCGCTCCTCGTTTCTACATTCCCGTTTTGCGTGGCACTCGTGTCCGAATTTCGCCATCGAGCTGGTGAAATAGCCACGGTCGGGATATTGTTGATTCGGCAGGAAATGCATCATGCGTTGATTTCAAATCGTACGTTCTACTTCTGAATCGTATCCAATTTGAGTGTGAATTTCATCTAAATTCACATAAAATTATCTAACCAATGTTTGTAATATATCAGATACTTAAAGAATTTTACTAAAATGTAAATTCTCTAAAAAAAAAATAGCATGGCATCTAAATACGCTTTGCGTATAGTTTGAAAGTTGACAATTATCTCTATGTATCCTTACAAAGCAAATTAAAAGCAATCAAATTATATTTACAGGATGATTCTAAATTCATTGCAAATTCATGTTTACAATAATAGTTGCATTTATTATAAATTTTAAAATAATATATGTAGTTCTTGATTTATGCTATAAAATATAATATTCTATGTGTACTGTTTTTAAAAGAAATGTAATGACAATTTCATATTGCTGGTTTTATATGCGTGGAAGCATTTAGTGCAAACATCTGATAATAACCATTTACAGTTCTAGTGTCTATAATGTTTAAATTATATTCATCTAGATGTGATTTTGATTATACCCATAATATTCCACTCGATGACTATTGCAACTTCAGCAAAGGTAATAATACTCATGAGTTCTTACCCTCTACTATTTTCCCCGATACTGCTAGTGATCTCATTCGGTCTACACTGCTCTACTGCAGAGCAGGGCAACGTGTAAATTGGGATTAAAGTGAGTTGGCAATCAGGAACATACGTCATTGCTGCACCCATAGAAGATGGCAGTGATGTTACTATGTTAATTGATATTGCCGCCACAATATCGGCTGTTATCGTATGAAATACCCTCTAATAATTGTGGCATGCTGAGAATATCAAGTGCAGTACTTCTAGTTTCCACAAGTCGCTGAATTCGCAGAAATGAAGAGGCAATAGAAACGATTAGGCGAACCCCCAAATCGCATCCACATTCTAAAGTGTCTATAATTGTAATGAAACAACCGATATATAATTTAGGATCTAGCAATAATAGAAATTTAATTAATTACTGGTATTGTAAAATATCTGCTTTGTGGGATTGATTTAGAGGAAACTGGTCAGTTCGGACAGTGGCTCTATTTGATTAGTGGAATAAATATTCAACAGTTTCAACCCTAGTACAATCTACTGAAGCAGATTTGCGTTTGTTTCTACCTGGCTATGCCAAACTGGGATCAAACTTGCTAATCAGGCAGAGTAAGAGTTCAGAGAAAGGACTGTTTGTTTGTTTGTTATTTAACAGTCAGCTCAGGTCTGGACAAAAAGCTCTGCTTGAATTTGTGGAACAATGTGAGATAATTGGATTTGGGAATAGGGTTTATTAGGATAGGTTATTTTTATTTTAAAGATAAATAGATATTATTAATAATATTTCAAAATAAATATTATTGCTATTAATTAGATTATATTTATTGTTTTTCGAGGTTTAGATATTCAAGGTTTTGAGTATTTAAGTTAGTTCCTATCAAATTCTGACGTTTTAAATAATTCCAGAATGATATCTTGATAGCATCTTTGTTCTTACTTCTAGAATATTATTCACGTTTAGTTTTATATTTACTTTCTTTCTGCACTCTGTCATTTCTCAAACAAAAAAAAAAAGAAAAATTAAAGCAAATATATTAGCAATATAGAATATTTTCTGTATTCCACTAAATGTTAATAAATCAGTAAATTTTTAGTCTGACCACTTATTGTTTAAACAGTAACTTAACTGAACAACAGCTTTTATCTTCCTTGCCCTTCCTTGATAGACTTCTTTTACTGAAACTGAAGCAATCTTTGGAATTAAATAATATTTAAACTAGAGACACTCAGATAAGTGTAATAAGACAGTACATGTTCTTGTTTACAAGTGAAAATTCCAGAATAAAGCATTGGATTGTTTTGTAGCTCAATTTGTGAGGGTAGTTTTCTTCACACATTTTCATTACTTTAAACTAACAAGGTCAAAGTGACACCTCTGATTTCAGCAGCCGCTTATTGACTTCACCGGACCTGAGCTCCTGTTGTATTCCCTGCGTTGGCCGCTCCTGCAACAAGCCATCCCACATTTGCAGGCTCGTTCGGCTTCGGCGTTGGTCGTCTACGTGCGGAGCTATTGGCCAGGGCGGGCGTCTCTCCGGGCTGCGTGCGACTGAGCTGAGTTGCTCCTCTTGGAAATCGCGCCAGTGGATGTTTAGTCGCGCTGTAGTCGGTGTCGTGTCATGCGAGTGGCGATAACGCGCGTATTGTCGAAACACGCGAGAGAATCTCAAATCTAGCGCCACCGTAAATCACAAGTGAAGAAGGCACACGTGTTTATTTCAGTGCGGGATGATAAAAAGTATAAACATGGAATATAGGTTATTTACTAAATCATTGTTGCAATAAATTATCACGAAGTGTTCTGTTGTAAGATGAACAAATTGCTTACAACAATTGCCGACAACGTGTAAACTAATGGCATTTTTCCAACGAAAATAAAGAAACCGTGTGCCCGGTAAACAAAACAGAGGATAACTTTGCAGTAACTCTTAAAGCAGTGCGGTTCTGCGGAGTTGTGTTTGGATGCAGATTAGTGCGAGCAGCGGAAAACGCGCTACCGGACGTTGTTCTTGTACGCCACACAAAGTTGGGAAATAATGTTCGACGAGACTTTTAACAAGATGAAGATGAACGCTCAAACAATCGAAAGTTATCTCAAGCGCAACAGAAACAAACTGCTGGATTTTAGTGCTCCATCGGTGAAAATGTTGCAAATGTTTGTAATGGTGATCGTGTTGTGTGCATACCCACTTGCAGTATTTGGAAAAATTGAGGATGAACCTGGTAAGTGACTCTACACATAAAATACGCCAATATGATAAGACGTCTAATATGCTCTAAAACATTTCCAACTGCTCAAAGTCATATTCGCCTCGACTGCTCGTTGGAGTAGTGTTCAAAATTCGTCGCAGATTTGAATTGAATCTGCGCCGCGTATTCATACAAGTCATTTCGTACCAATTTTCCGACCGCTTTCCTACATGCAACCAGATGCGGCGGAAGAGACGCTCCGAAAGATAATAATCCAGGCGGAGTAGCAATCGAGGACTCTCACCCGCGACCAAGTGGAGCCGAGTGGATGTAAGCGGGCGCGAATGCCGGGGGAAAATAGTATATTGTGTGCCCTGTGCGTGTTTAAAATTCGCATTGATGCTAACCGAGTCCCGGAAGCTGTTAATGACAAAAGCGGAAAGTTTTGCTTTAGCGTGCGGAGGTATCAGAATAGGAGAGGATATGGATGGATTCAAAACTATTTGAATGTTATTCATGTCTATTAAATTAATTGCAATCATAATTGGGCCGCTTTTGGTAATAGTGCCTTCATGGACAATCAAGAAGTGACAGAAGTGAAAAATATTTTCTAATATCATGAACTCGTTTAATTTATGTGGTATAGAAGACTGCAATTGAGTGCTCTAAAGAATCTCTAAAATAAATATTTAATTCAGTATGGTGAAAAAATGATGAATATAATGGAATAATTTCAACTTTTATGACTATATACAATCTACAATGCAATCAGCACCGCTTAACAAAAGATTATAACTTTACTACAATGATAAATCAATTTATTTTAAATGTAATGTTATTAAACATAGAAAGAAAGTATTATAATGAAGGAATTATGATGATAATAAAGAGATTAATTAGGACTTATTGAAATAGTGTCAGGTAGAATAGGCACGAAAGACTATCATAGTACTTTTTAATTTAGTTTTCTTAGTTTAAGTATTAAATTACTTTTTGCATATTTTGAATATTACATTGCATTCTTATATTAAATTTCCTATTTTCTAAACTCATAATAAATATGAATATATTATGATTAATAAGTAAAACATGATTTGCGTTTTCTTAAAACATGATGCAAGATAAATTTCACCGCGTCCGCTCGTAAAGCTAAAACACTATCATTGAATTGTCACTATCACTATTCTCCAAGCTATTAAACGGAAACTCATGCAACTACGATTTCAATTCACTCATTGTACATCTACCACAGCTAAAAATGCAAAATGCGTGCATCCAATGCAATTGCCTTTAATTGTTTATTATCTTCTGCTTGTTACTACTCGTTGAACATGCTGGAAGGCGTTTTGAGATGGTTAAAGGTTGTTAGGGAAGCGCCTCGTTATTACCAATAACATCAATTAAGGCTGCACCTTGGGCGAAATAAATGAGGATGATGAAATACCACCAACAGTGCGAATTGAGCAAAATGTGTTGTTACAGAAGAAAATTGATTCGTGTAATCAGTACGTAATGATGTTATAAGTGCAGAACAGGATAAAATACCATGAGCTCGTTTGATTCATCAAATGTTGAATAATTTCAGCGGATGATATTTGTGATGTCTTTAATTCAATGTTTGCACCTGATGCAGCAATATAAAGCAAGGTGTTGTAGTTGTTGTTGCAGTTGTTCGCTAACTGAATAATCTCTTTGGACTATCAATTACCAACTTGTTATGAGTTACTCATTACGTGTGTTTGTTTTACCTGTGTAAATCTCGCCTTCAGCGGTTCTATAAAGTTGCAGACATGAGAAGAAGCTAAAGGCGGAAAATTATGCTTGCACAAAAAAATCGCCAATGAGTAAATAATCCGGTTGAAAGTTAATGAGATTAAAAGTGGATTCGTGGATGAAACCTCACCTTGAGGGCTTCGAAATTATAGAAGGGTACTTTTATGAAATTTAAGGATACATTAATGTTATGAAAGTAGGCGTACCTTGCTACCTTTGCTTATGAAACCAGTTAATTATATTTTCCAAATTTTAAAAATTAACGTGACGAAATAAGAAAATCAAATGGGAATAAACCGAATTTTACAACAGCTTAAAGGAATAAGTGCAATTTGTTCTTGATGAAATTCATGTTAGGTTAGGCATTTACTAGGCCAAGTGGATATGTGTCTGGCCTAGATAATTCATGCTAATTTGTGTTAATATTGAACACTTGTCGGCTGTGCTCGAATTTATTGTTTTAGCACTTGCTACCAGCAATTCATATGATGTAGCAATTTATTTATAGTCTATCGTTAATATAATTACTATGCAATGGTTGTAACTTTATTAATTATTAATAATATTATATAAAACATCAAATAAGTTTAAGGATAATTTTGTTAATATGTTGTTATGGCAATTCTGGAGCAGATTAATTTTGATACTAAAAGTCGGCTAGTCTTTCAATTGTGCAGTAAGCAGAATTAATATTATTGTATTAAAATATCATTATTAGTTCTTTAAAATGAATTAATAAAATATTACAGTCAACCGACTGTAATTATCTATATATAATACAATTGCTAATATATTTAATAACTGTATAATAAAAATAACTATAAGCTTAAAATTGAATAGAGTAATATAAGAAAATTTTAATAATTATTTAAGTAACAAAATTTTTATAAAATTTGTAACTATAGGTAACCCAAAATACAAATATTTATTGTTTTAAGGCACTTATACTATTACTAAGAGTCATAAATTTATAGATTTCTGATTAATTCCAAACTTTTATTGAATTTTTAATATTATTGCCATATTTATTTATTTATTTAATAAGAGTAGAAATCTAAAACATAAATCAAGAACTGAATTTTATTTTAAGAAAAAAATTATTTTATTTCTAAAACATCTTTACATTTGTTATTCTAATGCTTCTAAGTCTGTTTATTATAAATAATTAATTTTTTTCTCAGTTTTATTTCGCTAAGAGCAAATTTGGATTCTCTTAATAAGTCCGCATTGTTAATACTATGTTATTTAAGTTTGCTAATTATTTTATTATTATGGTTTTTCCATCCTTGCGGATTATTGCTATCCAATTGTCTTCCTACTTCAACCGGGAATCAAAATAGATCTTCTAGATGAGAAGGAGGCGTCATACATAATACACCATGTATACCCTCTATGTAATTTTTTTCAGTACTCAATATTTCCCAATTTTTAATTAACCCGTAAAATTTCCTAAGGTATATTTTTATGTACGTACATAATTCCACTTGTCTAGCTCTTTTCATTTACTGTTAAATTTTCTTGCAAATATTGTTACCAATCTTCAAACATTTAAGCTTGCCGTATACAAAGCCCTTGACTTCCACGCTAGAGGTTAATCAAAAGTTTAAAATTGTTGTGGCACCATTGTCGCCCCCAAAACAAAAACTTATTTTTTATGACAGCGTACATGTTTTGCGAATTAGCTTATTTGGAAAGTTTTGGAAGCGCGTCCACCACATCTGCTTGAAATAAGTTGCATGCCAATCTCAACTAATTGGAATTTTCATCCTAAGCGTAATGATGTTATTAAAGACAACAAAAACTATCATTTCAATAGTGTGTCAAGGATAAATAAATACCGTGTGTTTTTTGTCAACGTCATTTGGGATGAATGTGACCAGGTTGCAATATGAATATCGATACAACGTCACATTCTCAATCTTTCCTCAGCCTCTTTCACGTCCAGGCATCTGTGCTATTAGATTATCCGATCTAAGAAAGACTGTCCAATCATAATAATTGTCTGCTGCCGACTGACAGGAAAGAACGGAACAAGATTTATGCTGAAAGTGCGCGATTAATAATTATCAGTTATATTTTTTTTTCTAAAGATTTAATTTATTTATAAGATTGAATTTTGCAAAAGTTAATCAAAGTGTACATAACTGAAGAATAAAAAAAGTCCATGTTTCAATAAAGACAATAACTTGAGATTAATAGCGACGGCAAAGACGGCGAATAGCCGTCTCCGGTGTCGAAGACGTTGGAAAGTTTAAGTTTAGATGCTCAGACTAGGCGAAATGAAAAATTCCTAGTAGAAATTTTCGCGTTCCTTTTTGATTTGCTGCATTTTCTACACATTGTTTTGGGGTTTTTACGCTTAGCGTATAGTTGACTCGCTTTTCGTATAAATCATCTATTTTTAACTTCGGCATGCTGTAGGAAAAAAGCGAGGGTGAAGAAGGAGAAAACTAGTAGAAATTTGCTGAGCTGTTTTAACACTAAGAATGTTATACTCTTATAGGATTTACATAAAAACAATTTAGGAATTTTCTTTCTTGCAATAGAATTTTACTATAAATTATTTTGCATATGAGAGTTTTCACTTAGTTGTCTTCGATCTTCAAGAAACTTGATTTATTGTCATGTTACTTCAGTGGGTAATTTGGTGAACAATTTGGTTATCTGTAGGCATTTATCACGTCTTTTCACCTAGTCGAAAATTATCGTTCGTGTTCCGACAGCTCAACACGTTACTGGCGATAATGACGCTTGTTTTCCACCGTTTTCAACCACGCACGTCTCATCATTCAGTCAAGGTAGCCGTGGGTGAATAGTGTGCGTGTCAAATTGATTTAATTATTTCGTGCTGTTGGAGCGATTTCAATCTCATTTTGATTGAGTGCGTGGAAATCTATATAACTGAGTGGTGGATCTCCATTAATGTTTAACAGAAACTATCTCTATCAAATTCAATTTACATTTAATTGATATAATATCAAGTATTTCAATTGAATTACAAAGATAATACAACAGGATACTTCAGAATGTCTTCTTTTTTTATAGTTTGGTGTGGGATTCACACAAGTGCTGACGTTTTCCTTATCAAGCAGTAAAAAATAATATCAATTAGACTAGAAATCGCCAGATAGATTGATACTGGAAACACAGATGTCACCGCTATTGATATGTTTCGCAATTAGACTAATCTCCTAAATAATTCAACATTTATACTAAAAAGACATGTTATTTATTATATTCGCTTGAATTGACAATTCTAAATAACAATAAATTTGATCTCACAATGTAATATAATTTCGTAAATTTCAATGTCAACTTTATTTTCAACAATTTTTAATTGAGAAATTCAACAAAATTTCAATCAATTTCTTATGAATCAGTTTTTTATTTTTTAACCTTTGGGTAATTTTTTATCAATTAATATATTTTTTTTTTCAAAATTTCTTCTGATATTGATAAGTCTATCAACCCTTACTTGTATTTCATAGATAATTTACCACAGAATGTCTCAACATCATATTTCAATTAGCTTAATATATTCATATCCTTGTGTGGACGTCGCAGAAGCGTTTCCCCAATCATCTTTCGAATATCGAAGCTAGAAAACTGTCGCGTAGAGCAATTTGCATATTGTTTACCGACGAGGATATTTCCCCCGTCAGTTGACTTCCGTGCACCATCATTGGTCACAAATCGCGAGGGAGCAGAAATAATAGCTGAAGCACTCCAGCTACTTAACAGCATTAAAGTGGCTTAAATTTAAATTATTTAGATGCTTTGAATATTCTTTGCTTCAGTACCGGTAGCTAAAAAAACTTGTTGCAAGTTTTATTTTGCGTTTTTCTTTTATTTACATTTTTCAGAATTTTTTAGACATTCTTAATATAAGTATAATACCAAATGCTTAATTTTTGATGTTTTATACTTTTTGCACGCCCGCTTCGGTTTTGCGTTCTTTTGTTTCTATAATTCCGTGCTCTCAACTTTGTGCGCTCTCTGCATCTAATCTTGATAGGCGTCTTGTTCGCGGCCGCACAAATGTGTCGAATATTGCGCACGCCTCATTTACTTCCCTGAAAGCCAGGGCGGAAACTGGTCCCCCACTTCGCTTTCAGCCTACGGCGCGACGTACATTCGCCAGTTGACTTGCAGTTTGCCATTGCTGCTGTACTTTTTGATGTTCCTTCTGTTTTCTCCGCCTGGCTGCCTTGAACTGGAAGCAGTTTGAGGCGGCTTTCTAGAGGCCAGGCTGATATATTGTTATTTTCTTATTTCTTTATTTCCTGCTGCGACGAGATGTTTTCAGTCGCGCGTGTAGACTTTGCTTTTCGTGGTGGTCTTACATGCTCGCAACAGCAATCTGGACGGAATACGGTAATAAAGACGGTCTAATGTGTTTTTGGTACATCGCATCGTGAAAAAGAATCGGGGTGAAACACATTCAGATTAGTTTCATTCAATTTTTACACCTAACACGATATTTATTATTGTAAAAATAATAAATGATGGTGGAATAAGTATTAAATATCTCAATTTTGTAAATTGAACTTATTAAATAATATCACAACGCTCAGAAATCAAAGATAGTTTAATCTCAAAAACGTAGATGTGACACTCACTAAACCAACTAAATTATGCCAATCTCCTAAAGAAGCAAGCCAAAATAAATTAAATCATTTTAATTCAGCTTTTGTACTTATTTACACACTAAACATAAACGGAACAATACCAATTAATAAACGACCGCGAGAGAGCAAATTATTCAAACTGGTGGTGTCTTGTTGGACACTGTGACTAGAATACCGCGCCATCTGATAGTGTTTCCTTATAAGGTTAATTAATAAATATCATCATTATGTTATGAAATATCACTGAACAATATAAATTCAACAATATACTTCTAAAATAACTAGACTTGAATTATTAAAATACATTCTTTTATTGCTTATTATTCTCTACACCTCTACAAGTTTCACTTGCAGAAATTCTTTTCGTGTTATCTTTTAAGTTATCAAACTATATAATTTACACATTTTTCAAATTATTTTTCTTTCTTTGTCTAATGTCAAATTTTATTTGAAATTTTTTATGTCTTGCAACAGGCTTAAACACATCTTTTACCGCCGCCACCGGTGTTTGTTTGAATAACACCCACTGTGCACATACTTTGCTTACTCCTAATAATGAAATTACTATATTAACTTGCGCAAAACGTATGCATTCATTTTACGCAGAGTCCCCGTACAATTTTGCCACGCCATAAAAGTCACAAACTACGCAAATCATTAATAATTTAAGTGGTGAGAATGAAAACAATGTCATATATTTAAAAAGAGATGGTGATTGAGTGATCAACATGTATATTTATAATCTATAAATTCAATTGCTATTTTTCTTTCAATTAATGATTCATCTGATTATTTGTTTGAATTATTTATATTTTTTGTTGATTTCCTATGGATTTACTAATGAATTTAAACCGCAGTGTTATTTTGACTTCCGTACCAGGATAATGTAAAATTTGTCGATTCGGGTTTTTCTCAATGTTTCTTTGGAATGTGGTAGTTGCGTGTCCAAAGCGCAGTAGGTCTGAGCGCAAATGCGCCCTGAATTGGTTAATAAATTACCGTTTGTACGCGGATACGCGCTGGAATTCGGGCCCAGCGCGTTTGAAGTCATTTATCAAAAAAACGCGCGCGGCTTTAGTATCGTACGCACGAAAATGCCAAACATTGGGTAAATAGATGCATCACGTCGGCTTAAGATTGAGCAGGGCTTATAAATAAAAATAGCTCATATATCGCCATTGCTTTGAGCACTAATACGAGAATACGCTAGAATCGGGCAGAAAAACAGAATCAGCAATGAGGAATTAAATTCAGTAGCGCATGGAACTTTCATCTTTGCTGTATTATTTGAACGACTGGAAATGAAATTTTGTTATTACGAGGAACAGCTTCCAAGTGAGGTTAGAGTGGCGGAGAATGCAGAAGCTGATAACCTTGTCGTACTTGCAATATACATGCTGCACTTTGTTCGACATGGGCACTGCAAGTGCTGCTGTCGTTGCAACCGGAACAATGCGTCCGCCTCGGAATCC
This sequence comes from Diploeciton nevermanni, assembly GCA_027575565.1. Classification (NCBI taxonomy): domain Eukaryota; kingdom Metazoa; phylum Arthropoda; class Insecta; order Coleoptera; family Staphylinidae; genus Diploeciton; species Diploeciton nevermanni. The sequence goes on from JAODIE010000012.1 coordinate 2,560,896, forward strand.
GGAAGTACATGCGCGAATGCCATTAGGAGTCTCGTTTGGCTTTAACCCTTGCTATGGCAATGTTAAATTTCAACTGTTTCCGGTTTACATGCACATCAGCTGGAATTAACACATTAACAGCCGAAAAAAATGTATCACATTGTTGGGAGAAGTTAATCTCTGCAATTCAAGATACAAGCCATTCCAGGACATATTGCAGTTGAACTCCTGCTTTAAGATCGATAATGTTGGGTATATTACCAGAATTATAACAATGTAAATTTCAAGCGTATTCTGATAAAATCTAAATTAGTGTTGTTATTAGTACATGAATATGCTATTATAAATTAGTGTAATAATACCTCAATTACTGCAAATCATTACTCGGCACGCTCGACTTGTTTCGATTCGTCCAATTCGGAAGCAACTGATTTCTGCGCACGGACTGGCGGTTGGAAGATAATGTCAGAATGCCGCCACCGATGGTAGTTCGATCGGTGGTTTCATAGTTCGCTGGGCTAAATAAACGTCGATGAAACGCGATCGCTTGACGGCTTGGATAACTTGGTGCGCTTCCTGCCACGCAAGTTCCGCGACGGGTGATCTACCCTGTTCCAACTTGCCATTAAACTAATAGCAGAGGAAGAGATTAAGTGTACAAGATATGAAAGGAAATCAAGCTGAGTTACTACGTCTAGGGTAGCAAATTTTGTTGCAATCAATTTATTCCCATATAATTAAGCTATTGATTTAATAAGGTAAAATTCTTGAGTGTGTTTAATGCACTTGCTTAGATTAGTTATATCTTGGCTTTTTGTTACCTCATACTAAGTTGAGGTAAATTAGTATTGCGCATTATGTAAATTTTATTGAAAGGGAGGGATCTTGAATGTGATTGATGAATATGAACTTGGAGTAAGCTCTCAGCACGACCCGCTGCACAGTTGGATGCGGAATGCAGATGGATGTGTTAGAAGCATGACGACGCTTTTGTCGTAATCGAAAATGTCAACGTCTCAGGCGTCAGTGGTGGTGCGTCTCTTTTGTCACCACCGAGAATAATCTAGCGCACTGCTAAAAGTGCGCAGACGTCCGTCCCGTAAGGGGACGCGTCTCAATTGACGCGATGTCTTTGAGGTGCCCTCGACGGGTAAAGCGGGTAGGTGCGGGTAAACAATACGCAAAGTGCATGGAAAACGGTAAACAACTTTTGACTAGCTCCAGATGTTGGAGATTAAGCTCAACTCGACGTAAATTGGAGGGGTTTGGAGTATTATTTAGATATTCGTGATACCAATATCTAAAGAAAAGAAATAAAATGTCAGTGCAAGGTTTTGTTGACCTTCTCGTGTCTTGTGAAGCTTTTGTACTAACGAGGACAAAGCAGTGGAAGTTTAAGAGGTGTCGATTACAATTAAAGTATTTGAAGGAGACATTTATTTTGAACTGACAAAAAGGAATCATAGAATGCGGGTGCATTGTTTATATAGGCGAACAAATTAAATAGTTTTATTTTGATTTTTTACTTATAAGCAACCAGTATATGAGGTAATACTGGTTGCCTATATTGAAGAGAAAATGTATATTAATACCATTTCTATGTGGATCATAAGCATTATCAGAACGTTTTTCAATGGCTATTGGGAAGTGAGTGCGTGCATAAAAGATAATCGGGAACAAAGCCTCTCTACTCAATTCGGGGCTTTTCAATTCAAACCATTTTCAAGCTGTTTTTTAATGCGCGATTTTCGATTTTGCACTGTTCAGCTTTATCATATTATTCTACGCTCGGGAGGATAAAACGTTGACTCTTTCAACAAATATAGAACATGTAGAACAACGTATCGATACAAAATATGAAGTTTGTTGAAAATAAAACAATGGTGGAAGGAAAAAATCTGGACCAAACTTATGAATAAGAGGTTATGATTATGAAAATTCAAAAGGCGCTCATTGAATATAAGCGGTAAATTTATACCTAGAATCTGAAACCTTAAGTTAACAAGTGAGCATATCAGATTTTTTTTGTTACTTGTTTCCTGTTTATACGAGTTTCCCCTGCTCTATTTCCCAATCTCTCATGCGGCCTGGAGATTGATCTGGTTTTCTTTGTTCTCATTTTCTACGAGTTTTGGCTTATTTGCAGTTGGGTTATTTTGTGGTTCATATTTCTTGATAAATCTCTATCTAATCGACCACAAAATCACTGATTTACTTGGTCGAAGCTTTCATTGAATTTCTCAAAGTTGGCGAGTCAATGACACGTGGGAATTAATATTTAAAGAGCTCAACTTTTATATTATTTGTTAATTTTTCTGTAAAATGTTGTTAGTTTAAAAAGAACTTATCATTTTTGTTGGTTTCAAAAATATTTATATTATTTAGTATCAAATTTGGTTTTTAGGGTTGTTCATTTTGTTTTCTTTGAAAACAAAAACTCTATATTGATGAGAATTTATCGATTTAATTAGAACACATGTAAAGTACCAATTTTTATTGGTCTCTTGTCTCTGGTTTCAATTTCAATCGAATCTTCGTAACAAATGGTAGCTCATGTTTGTTACAACTTTCTTGCGCTGTCTGCTATTGATTTGCAGATACAAGCCACGCACGTACTGTATGTGAATGCCAAACAACGCGGATGGGATAACAAGTTTTATATCTTTATACATATATCCTAGGGTCATGAAATGAAAGGAAATCATGTTCCGCGAGTTTGTCTCAATTCCGACTGCCTTTTACAGAAACTTTTCTCTGATGCAAGGCAGATCGGAACAATCCAACAAACAAAATCACAATCAACAAATAAAGATACAGTTATAACTATATTTTTGCTGTATAAAAATAACTTCTGTTTTTATTGGCAACTTGTATAAAATTTGTCGATTGCGAATGTTTTTATTTGCCACCATCAGTTTATTATTCTTGTTTGCTACCAGTTAGCTACCAGTTTTTCTCACACAATTTATTGTCGATATTTTGTTCGTCGATACAAGTCTGTTTTATTGCACTTAACGATGACTATTGGATATCTCGACTATGACAACGCTTCTAGTTGATGTTATGTAAGTGAGGTTAGGTTACAGAGAATGAATCAGTGCTTTTATTGCGGCGTAAAACCAGACAAAAAGGCCGCTCGTAAACAGCGACCTTTAACAGTTTATTCATGTACCATCAAAGGCTCGTTCGCACAACAGCCACCGGCGTCTTAATATTGATGAAAATGATCGGAGGCGCGTTAAATCAACGGAGCGCAAGCGGAAATCATGTTAGAAACGAGCGATGGAATAGGAAAATCTAAGGCCCCAGGAGACGTCCTCGAATATCTCAAGAACTCCCAAGCTGTTCAAAGGTGGCGCAGCACTGAGGAAATGTGAGGAACGTGAGAGGTTAGGAAATTGGGGTGAGAGGAACTGTGAGAAATTGTTGGAACTTTTGCGCATGGAGAGAGTGGAAAAGGTAAATAACGGTGTGTCCGTCTGGATTCGACCATTGGACGACACGAGTGCACTAAATCTAATAGTAAACTACAAGCACAAGTTTTATTTTATTACTATTACGACGCTATTACTCCCGCCCTGCTTGCACGCGCTGAGATGCAAGAGGCGCACAACTTTTGCACTCTTATTACTTCCACCGCGCCATTATTGCCATAGTTGGTGGAGTCTTGGACATAAAAGAAATTGCACTAGATACTAAATATATAATAAAATAGAACAGTCTAATGAAATTATGAATTTTTCCTTTTTTTAATTTACTTGTTTAACCTTCTCTCTGATTTCTTGCCCACTTTTTCACCTTCGGTCACATGCTGCATTTGTTGATAAAACTATACGACCCGTATAAATCTCCCAAATGTTGGCTGTAACCGGTCCTAGCTGGCAAACTTGAAATATAACTAACACGATGAATGTCAGCATCGCCGGTGGGTGTTTTGAGTTATTTGTGCGCAATATGTTCCTAATTTCTTTCATCCGTAGTTACGTGCACCGGCGGCTACCGCCTTCAAAACGAGGACGCGGCTCACTCGCGCGCTCTTGCTGCTACCCTTAAAGTTAATAATCTATCATAGAATTACTCCCCCACAATCTTATAACGTATTGCGCATTAGACACGGACGCGATGTGCTAAAGTCACACAATAATTTATCAGTGTTACCATCAATAAGTAATAAGTAAATTGTGACGCAAAATGACATTGAAGAACGAAATAAAATGATTGTGTTGTATGTTGAGTAATATAAAATTTGAATTTATGATTGCATAGAACATATTTGAATATATTTCAAAAGACTTGAATTTGAGATACCTGAAGTGATTTAAAAAATTGAGACATATAGATAATGAAAGAGAACACACGATGATATAGTGACAGAAATTACCGCTTTGAAATGAGGTGTGGGAATGACAGGATGTAGATAATGACTTGACAGTTGACTTAAGGTATCTTTGATGTGATGAAATTTGTTACAAGTACAGCTACTTAAGATTCAAGGTAGGACATAACTTGTTATTTATAAAATCAAAGTCTTGAATTGTTTTTGTTTTATTATATTGCATTAACTGACAGGATTATTAGCAGTTATTGGGATTGAAATTGGTAAAAATGTTATATTGATTATACCTCCAGCAGGATTTGGACCCGTTTCTCGTCTTGATGCCATAGTTTGCAGGCTCGTTACCGTCTAGTGTCATCTATTTTATGATATGATAATAGACATGTACTTGAGCGACAATTTATTTTCTTATTCTTAATTTTGAAGCGTGCTGCAACCATATCGGATACCGACACCACACTTGTTCTTTATTCTATTATACTACATCAACTACCAGGATTCTTAGCAGTTGTTGACATTGAATTCGGTGAAGATATATATATTATATTGAATATTCCACCTCAAGCAAGATTGAGACCCGTCTTCCCCAAATATTCACCACGTTGTCACTGCAACAGACGGTTTATCAACTGAGCTACAAAGCGGGGCGCAGAATCTATTCTAATTAATATTTCTTTTAATTGATTAACGACTCGCATAATGATTAACAAATTTTTATAAATTCAATATTTTGTTCACTCACGCGCTATTTAATGTAATATTACTTATTGTGAAGCAAATTAAATAGAACTTTGCAGGCGATAATTTAAAGGAGGATATCTCTTCTCTTTTGTGTGTTTCCAATTCGGTTTAATTTATTCCTGTTTTTTATGCAGATGAAACATAACTATAACATTTACTAATCTTCACTTGTTAAAACGTTTTTGGCCTGTTGCTTTCTTCAGTATAAGAGTTATTTATGATTTATATAGTCTTTGAATTGGTATTGTTGAGTAGATAGTGGTCGGTTGTTTCCTCTATTGAGAATGGGTATTTTGAGTGTTATGAGACTAGCTGAAAGGGTTTAAGGATTGTCTGAAAGTGTGACTGGGTGTGCTCATTAGGGAGGTTTGGATTATTTAGTTTGTGTTTGTAAATTTTAAGGTTTTTCTTAAAATCTAAATGATTATTTTCTGTTTTTAATATTGTTAGTATCGTATCAATGTTGTTAACTGCGTGTTAATTTTTTGGGGTGCGGATAAATTTTTGTACTGGATTTGGATATTTTTGTTAGTTTTACCAATATAAATGAATGTACAGGAGTTGTAGGTTAGCTTGTATATGCCGCTGGACTTGTGGTTATTGAGTTTCTGGAATACTTTCCTGTTTGTTCTATAAGCAATTTTAACGTTTAATTTATCAAATATTTTTAGTGTAGGTAAAAATACTACACTCAACAATACTTTTATTCCTGTTTTGTAAGTAATTACATCAAACTAATTTATAATAAGTAAAGACCTCTCTGTAATTTCCTCCCTTTTAGGAATATTTGGCTTCATCATTTCTATCTGATATAATATGTTAATTTTTCTCTTTAGTCTTCAATTCGATCTCTCAATCTATTCAAATGTTCATCTTGGATATAAGGCAAACATCTCTCACTCTACCATTTTCTTCTTTGTGACATCTGCGCCAAAAATTTGTTTAGGGTAATTTCCTAATCATATTTATTACTGAATCATCTAACTCTGTTTGCCTTCTGGGAAGAGGTACTTGATTACCAAGTAAAATTATGATTGATTTGATTTGATGCTAATGTGCACGACACAGATACTTCCGAGATAACATTCATAGATAAGATATACCAACACCAGGATACCGCCAACGAGTTCGGAGCAAATGTAATTTTCAAACTGCGATAAAGACTAAATGAAAATATGTGTGCATGAGGCAAGAACAGGCCGAGAATGCAAGAGCAGTGGATGGCACTCTCGCATTCTCTCGGTAATACAGGTAATAAAAACCCATAAAATCCCAACGCTAGTGGAGGTAATGAATGTGTTGAGGTTTTAATTAAAACTCTGACACGCCCGACACCTTCAAGTTTTTCGTGTTTAATACGCGATAAATATCCAAACTTAGATATTAGATTATTTACATATTTTCAGTGGTAATTGCTTTATTTATTGCTATGGGTTGGAGATAACATTGAATTAGTTTCAGAAGATTTATCACTTTTTCAACACCTCTGAAGTCATTTTATTCAAATGTATTTTTATGAGGTAATAAATATCTTCTTTTCGGTAATACATCAAAAAGAAATTATAGTTTTAAATACTTCTAGTTTTTTTGTAAAGAAAATGGTGAATTTCTAAGAATACACTTCTTTACTGAGGAATCAAAATCAATTGATGTAAGATGTAAGCCTCGAATGTCGTGCGTATGTCTCTGAGATTATGGGCGACTGCGGCTTAAGTTCGACAAACACACCTAGCGTCATAGGTGTTGGTGTCGCCGTCTCCACCGCCCGCCAGTGAACACAGCGAGCGCCTGTTTGTACGGTGTTAAGTTATTAATATTTGTTCAGATGAAGAGCAAATAGTTGCATCGAATAGCGATGCCCATACTTGCTGACCCATATGGTGCTATATCACATCTAGACTTGATTTTCATATACAGCGTGATCAAACTTACTTTGAAACTAAATAAAGTCAATTAAAATTAAATATTAAACAGAGATAGGAAGAAGATACAAGCTTTATTTGTAAATGTTATCTAGTGTTATCTAGAAAAATAGCATCGTATTTAACTTGAATCAATTGAAGTTTAAATTCTCTTTGGGCAATGACATGTATCAACTGTATCAACAAAGCGGCGTAAATTGGTAAACAAATCGATGTTACATCCATTGCTACCTGTATGAGTTTTCGTCTTAATGATACAATTATGATATCAACATGATCAACATCAATGTGGTTCAATTCTGTTCTGGCATTGCATTGTGTTTAACGAATTTAATGTACAATTAGAAGTAGGTTGGTTAATTCAGATTTATATTTGCATGGATTAGTAGCATACGGTTGAACTAAACTATAAAGTGAGTAGTGCCTTTACGAGAAAAATAAGGAACGCCATCTAAGCCACATGATGGTGGAGCATTAAATCAAACCGGGCTCAATCCTAGCATATCATTTGCAACCCGCTTCAATCTCCTGATTCTTTCTTCGCCGTTCGCAATTGTTCTAGTTTTGCTGCCTTGCCAAACTGGGTTCTTTAAAATTATTTAGCATTTTATATACAGAACTTTTCCAGGTTAAGTCGTAAAATTAATTCAGAACTAAAGTCGCGCTTTTTGGTGACAGTCTAATATAGAATGCACAGACTACGATCAATTTTGTCTTTGTATATTACTAAAAATTATTATTCCTGATTCGTGAGAGACACCACTTTAATTTCTTCGCATTTTCTAGAGTTTATTTAGATTTGTTACAAGTATAACAAGTTAAATTATTATCCAATCATGCAAAAATTGAAATAGTAGCAATAAAAATATTCATATAATCAGTAAATACAGTACCAGAATTGTTTGAGGTTATAAACAATGCAATATCAATCAGTGCACTGAAATGCATTGTTCAAACACAATAAGCTTAGACTCTCATCGAACATAAACAGCAACTAATCTACGGACCACCGCGTTTGTGCTTTATTTATTGTTAAGCGATGCGAAATTAATTCGCAACAACAAATTACCATAATGATTGGTGCTGACTCTGCGGTTTATAGCACAAACATAAACCACACATTCGTCAAGTGGCTGCATTTAGATTGAATTGCTTTGTTATTAATTGTTGATTTTACAACCGTATGGATTGCAAAATGTAAATGGAAACTAATATCTCGACCTCAGTAGACAAACAGGCATAGCGAATGCGATAGAAATGGCGTAAGCCATAGTAAATTACAAATATACAATGATTGTTGATTTATTACAAGATGTTGTACTATTTGGAGACGTGGGGAATATATAGTAGATCAAAAGAGGAATAACACAAAATGAAATTGCTACTATTTTTCTTCGTTCGCGTGACAGTTGACATGGAAAGTAAACAAATGTGGTATGCACTGGACAACACGAGCTCTATTGCAATGAGAATAGCAATACAGTGACAAAACGGAATGTGTTGGATTAGTCCGGGTGTGTTTGATTAATTCGCTTTGATAAGCCCTTTTAATAGCGCCCTCTATGCCGGCATTATTGATAGATAAACATGGTGGCGCGCACGGTTTCGCTGACTGAAACGATTCGTTAGCGAACTGTGCTAATTTACAAACACATAATTGCTGGCCAAACAAATTAAAACGTTGACCTTTTGTGTGGATTGTGAGATCTAAATACGCCATGCTGCATACATATCGACAAAATTTTTATATGTTCATAAAAAATTATATTTTGGCTTGCTCTAAAAAGGAGACGATAGGATTTTTTTGCAACTTGGTAACTAAGGGTATTTCACTGCCACGCTAGATATCTAGTATTCTAATACTTAAAATGCAGACGTGAGATGGCGCTGTTGTAAGACGACAAAACAAGGAAACTACAAAATTAAAAATTACTTTTTATTTGTATGAGATCAATTTGATTTTACGTCCATATTTAGACATATTAATTGTTATAAAGTTAAGCATTTAAATCGTTTGGTTTTACAAGCAATGATTTATTTTTCTTATAATTTGCTTGTCAAAATTGCAAAGAACAACGGATAATGCAGAATTATCTCTCCAACTTAGATTTGCCGCCTTTAAGTACAGTGCAAATGTTTAAAGTACTGTCTATTTACATCTGCCTTAAATATAGTTTGTTTTTTCTTTTGTTTTTCTAGCAATATCAGTATGTCCAGTTAGTATTGTTACATTGCACTCATTAATAAACTATTTTTCTATTTACTTTTTGGGTCACTTGCTTTTTCAATTCTTCTATGCTTTTGCTGGGGAGCTGAGTGAAGTAGTTCTGTTCGCAGCATTGTGCTGAATTATTACCCGACTTTTAATGCCATAACGGATTTATTCATAGCAATGGTTTCGTGATTGATTCAAATATAAATAAACTTCTATCGTAGGAGGTGTCCATTGTGTGCTTTATCCCTAGCATTCAGCAGCTGAATCCAACTGGGAAATATCCCAGCTGGTTGCAATGCCAAACCGTGGTGCTACTGGTTTTGTTGTCTGCCGTGAAGACGTCAGCAACGTGATTGCACGAAGCTCGATTACATCCGCTTCGTACGCGTGCAGCCTGCTTGCATCCTGCGTCCTATTCCTCTTTTCCACAACCCGCAGAGAAACGAAAAGTGGACTCAACCGAACGACACCATTGCAGACCGAGTGCCAAGTGGAAGCAAGGCAATCTGGTGCAAGGTATAATGCTCGCGTTTAACACTTTACTTTAGCTACCCAACGCTGGGTTACGACGTGTCAAATTGCGGAATTTTATTGGTGTTGTTGGCTGCTGTTGCCACAGATTTTTTTTTTCTCATTTTACACAATGCACTAAAAATTAAAGAATGATTTAAATTTTAATTGTTTGTTGGACAAATATTATGGATTTAAATGTGTTTAAACTTTTTGACAATTTGAGAAAATACTTAGTTTTAGTTCTAACAAAGATACTAATGAAATTTCTGAACAATCCAAGTGAGTAAAGATGTCTCATGGTGATATCAAAAATTCCATATTTTTTCCCTGCTCCCTTATTACCTCCGTACCCTGCTCTGTGACAAACGAATTACACGAATTTTAGATCTCCGCATAAGCCTGCAGCGTGCCGTTAGCATCACCGACAGGAAAGAATAAAATGTCACGCGGAAAGAGTTAAAGCTACGCCGCGCTGTTTTTACGATTACACTGTCCCCGTCGACCAAGCACCCCTGCTGAACGTTATATTTCTTCGCGCGAGTATTCACCAACTCCGCCACGGTTTGCTGCGGTTACGTCCGTCTTGGTTTCCTGCGGTCTGGCTAAGTTTTCACTAGGCTTACCTTTATTTTTAGCTCGAATGCCCCGAACTTTTTGCGTTATGCTACCGAGAGAGTTTTTCACGTTGGGATTTTCTCTTTAGTTTTCTTGGGTTTTTTAAGTTCTTTAATATCCCGCAGACGACTATCTCATGTCTTCCTGCCATTCCATTTACAGTAAATTCAGCATGAGAGTAAAGAATTGGAGGTGTAGTAGAGGTGGTTCAAGGCTTTGGATGCATTGAACTGGAAGAACGATGACTTAACCTTGTTCGTTTGGTTTCATCCTTTGTCTTTCTATTCAGAGTGGGGCGGATAGTGTTTTACAGTTTTCCTGGAGATGGATTTACGAAATGGTCGTAGATCTTAGTTTTTTTTTTTTGTCTGTTTTGAACTTAAAATCTCGAACCAATTGACAAGAATAAAATAAGATTTTTCTTCAAAAAGACTTGAAAAAAACAATATTATATTGTGATGCTTGTAGCAAGCTGCAAGATGTAAGCCAAGAAAATGTAGATTCATTTGTTGCTTGCCTGGAATGGTGACAAGCAAATATATATTTTTTATTTTATTTATACTTCTTTGTTATTTTAATTCCATTCATTTGTTTTGCTTCATCGTTGTTGCTTCGGCTTTACTGGAGCAATGAGTCCCATTCTGTCTGCATGTTGCCAGTTCCATTGTCGTTCATTCCTCTTTTCTAGCCATAGTTATCTAGTTATTTACATTGCGCTACGACATTTTATTCGCAAATAAGGTTTCGGGCATCTCCGGTCTATGCTCCAGAATAAAATATAAACACCAACTTGAAAATAAACTGATAGGGGATGGTTGGTACAAAGGCCGATGTGGAAGGAAGCGCAGCCGCTAAGCAAAAGGAATTTTTTTAGTTTAGGGATTTATAAGTTTATAAATAAATTTCTTGTAAAAAACGCCAAACGCGGAAAGGGATTTGATGCAATATACAAATGTGCGCAAACAAAGTATATAATAAAGAAAAAGATAACAAAAGTGGTTTCATGTTGAATGTGATGCTGAGGTGAAACAAAATTTAGGCGTTTGTTCTTCTCCATGCAAAGATTCGACACCAACTTTTTGTTGCTTTTGCGACGCGGCGTATTTTTGCATAAAGTATGAAGATTTAGCATCAGACCGGCATTCAAATTCATTGCGTACTGTGTGCACGATTTATTCTCTTGTTTAGATTTTTAAGCCATGTCGCAAGGTGCGCGTCGCAGCGCTGGGAAATTCAGGGATTACATTGGGTAAACATGGACGCAAAAAAGAACGCTCTGCGTAAAATATTCAAAGTGCGTCCGGTACATTGGCTTGGCCGGTCTCGTATTTGTTTATGGTTTAGTGTGCAAATACAATGTAAATAAAAATCACCCTCAATTGTCCTCGGCTGGGCTTATTCGTCAGATTGTGTGAAAACCCGGGTAAAGATTTGCATATTTACAACCTTGGAATTAGTGTTAAAAACGTGTCACATTTCTTCTGAAGATACTTATTGGAATTAGTTAGATTTACAAATGTCGCTTTGCTTCCTAGCACGGTCGGTAACCTAGCTGACTGCGGCAGTGAGGTGCATATTCTGGAGATATAGGGTTCAAATCCTGCTAGGGGTATATTCAATATCATCTATGCTCCATAATACAGTGTAATGGAATAGAGGTTGCATGGTTGCAGCACGCTCCAAAAATAACAAATATATAGATGGTCAATTAGCTCTTAGTTGGCGCTGTGTTCTTGTTGTGTAATTAAAACTAAAAGAATTCAATTTCAGAACGTAATGTCAATGTTCATCCCTGTATTGACTTTACTGCACATTACACTAATATTATTCTTCAAATTCTGCTCCAATTGTTTTCAAGTAAATTGTTTAGAAGAAGCAATCAATTAGTGTACCATCTTATTTGATATTGTAGCAAAGACTGGCAACAAACAATAATAAAACAGCAATAAAATTTAATTACACACATTCGTCATTAAAAAATCAATTAATAACGTCCATTCATTGATTCTCAACATGTAATTACATTTTTTAAGTATGCCCTGCAATAGCTCGTAACTTGTAGTACACACCAATAGTTGTCTCTTATTTTTTATTGTATTTATTAACACTGTGTTTTACTTCATAGTAACTCATTTATTATGCATAGTTCCAGTGCATTATTCCAGGGCGTGTTGCTCTAAGTTAATTTAATTGTATTCCTTGCATTGTGCGAGCAGTTAAATGAACAACAGGGCGAGTTGTTGCAGGCGTCGCGCGAAACAATTAGCCTTAATTACATTACTTGCAGTCGAAATCCAGTTCGACTCCAACGCGGCGAATGGAACGAAGAAGGTGTCGCAAAATACGCACCGCTAACAATAAATAGAATTGTGTAATGATAGCAAGTGCATGCTATCATTAGACCTTGACGATGGTGGCATTTCATTAAGAATTCAGGATGCAACCTAGAGTCCAAGAAAACGTTATTTAATGAGACTAACAAGCAATGTATGAAACAGCTAATGGTATAGGAGGTGCACAAAAAGTATACAAAGCTCATTAAATAGGAGGAAAATAAAAATAGACAAAGTAACAACAATGGTAGGAAAGCCCATGCTTTCACAGAGATAAAATCTAGGCAACCAGGATTGTTTTAGTGTCTAAATGCAAAGGTTGCTATGCCAGCATTTTTGAATGTAGCTTAGAAAACTTTTCACTTGAGAAGTATTAAAATTTAATACTTAAAGATGAAGTAGTGAGTAATTATTTTATATTAATTATTTCTGTATTAAGTGGGTGGAACACACACTTCAACTACATCATTATTCATTTCTTTAATTATCCCACATTAAATTTTAAACATTTTTCATGTCTTTTGTGATTTATAAATATTACCTATAACTATTTAATATATCTAAGTAATTCAAATTTTTTTTGCAGATTGTAACTAATAACAATTTGTTGGCGAAGTTTTTTTAATTTTTTTTTTTTAATTCTCTAAGATTTAACGAGCCCACCATAAATGTATAATTTCCACCTATTACTTTTTGTGTTTAACACGGTTTGGCTATTACTGCTCATGATGGATGCGGTAATAGCATAAAATTATGGAGGATAACTTAGATTAGTGCTCGTGAAATGTTCTCACTGCTTATAACTCTCATTATAAATCAATTTCTGCATCTGAAACTTACTTATCTGAACACTCATTAATTTCTATTTTACTTCAAAACACACATTTTTTTATAAAATGTGGTAAACGTCATAAAAATTTGCTGCTCCGTTTTTAATATTGTTTGAACTTTGATGCGTTACCTCAATGTTCACAACTTTTTGTAGGTTGAGATGTTTGGGTCGACTTTGTGATTTAGAACAAGAATTTTTTTATATAAAAAGTTTAGAAAACTTGTAAGGTCACAACTTTCATTCCACACTGCAGAGAAAATTTTTAAAAAGTTGAAAGAAAGTTAATCTGGAAATGCTGATGCTTGGATTTAAATCAGTGCCAAACGTTAAAATTAATTTTGAATTTCAGTAAACTTAATTTAATAGGAGGAAGATTTCGCATATGGTTATATAAGAGTGGTAGACGTAGCATGAGCAGTCGCAGTGTGTTTGTTATCCCCACTCTTTTCTTTGTGCATAAAACTTCGGCTTCTATCAACTCGTTTTTAGTTTGCACTGCGCTCTTGTCACGCACACATGTCACGTTGATAGGATATTATGAGATAATGTTTATTATTTGTAGTAAGCCACAATTTTGACGACATATTCTAAATTACAATTTCAACCGCTAAATTGAAGTCACATTTGTATTATGCACGCTCAATAATGCAGTTTATAATTCACTGACATGAAATTAACTGATAATTTACAACTTTACAACCAGCTCACCGTAAAATTCCGCACAGATAAAGCAATTAGTAGGGTCGCGGGCGATTTAAAAGCTCTTTGATAAACATACAGCCCCCGTGCATGCAACATCATTGCTCTGTGCACGCGTGTATTAAATAATCGTTATTTTATTACTTTCAGCATGACCTGTGTTGCAACCCACGTTAATACTATTTATTAAGCCGTGATATTTTGCAGCAATTCACAATTACTTAATAGCCCAGTATGCGGGAAGCAACGCTGCGCAATTCCAATGAACAACTCGCGTTTATTTACTTGCCATACCGGAAACGATTCTAGCATTCAAGTAAAAAAAAAACACATCGTGCGACACCAAAACACTAAAAACAAAAAAAACATTGGTAATAAATACAGAGATATCACTAGCGACATTAATTACAATTAATTGTAATCTCAGCGAATACGAGTAAGGCCAACAATAAATCGTTAATTAAAACTTTTACGATTACAGTACAGCGTTACGAGCACTCGCCAGCGAGTTGCCAATTAATACAGCATTTTTCGACATTCCCAAGTTTGTTTGCGGTTGATTTACAGTTGAGCTATGCATGCGTTGTGCTTCTTTGTCTAATGGCGGTTTTCGTCGCGTTTCAATTGTGCGGTTGAGGCGTTGAATTTGCATCAGCTATCACATCTCGCGTTCCAAGAGATGCGCTCGATGGCGGCAGCATGCAGAAATGTGTTCGGAGCGCGCATAGACAGTGTATATGAGGATTAATTTGCGGTTATGTTTGCTATGCATTTGCGCATGCGCGTTCCAGAGCTGGAAATTAACTTGGAGTATTTGATGGGGTAAAACTTGCTCGCTGAGGCGTGCCTCAGCTATGAATAAAATTACGCAGGAATACAGTGTGCACTTTAATCTAATTCAATTAATTATCTTGAAGATGTATTAACTAACAAATTGATAGTTGTTAAATATTTTACAACAATTTTATTGTAGTAAAGATGAATTAAACTGTTGTTATTTAATGAGGGTTTCAATGTAATTAGTATATGATATATTTTAATAAAAATAATCAAATTATTTATTAGAAAGTAAAAAATAATTTAATTCCAAATAATTCCTTTCTAAAAAATGTTGCTTCTGTACTCCTTCGCTATAAAATATATATTTTTTGTTATTAACATTTTATTCTAATTGCAAATAATTTCGTCTGCAATGAAATTTTCAATTCCGTAATATAACAACTCAGCATTTTATTTGTGATGCGTTTCAAGTATAAATGCTAAACCGCATCTTAGCTAATTAATGTACGAACATGCATAGCTCGTTTGCGTAACGACTTCCTGAAAAAAATTAATTTACTGCACACTGCGAAAAATTTACTTCCGCCATCTTTATGAACCAAATTTTGCCAACATTTGCCATCCACCATGCATAACATTTACGCCATTGTCATCGCCATTCTGCTACACTGGTAAAAAGGTTGCACATCGTGATTAGCATGTGTGTTACGACCTGTTCATTCCGGCTACGAATACGAATGAAAATTCACTAAAAAACTAAATTTATTATTTTGTTATTTATGGAGCGCACTGCTACTATGCCGATTATAGACATCGTACTTGACCTCCAATCTATTATGCTGCATCACTTGCCAGTGTTATTAAATTTATCCCTAATAATTCTTATAAATCATTAAGATAAGTTCCACATAATTTTCATCTTCTTACTTCACCTTGTAAATGTAAACAATTTGAATAAACTGATCTAGATAAAAATGATTTACCCTCACGATTCGTATCGAATCGTAATGAGATGCAAGAATATTCAGGTGGAGCTGTTTTTGAGGTTCTGGTTCAGAAGCATCTTAGTAATTTCAATAGTCAGCCTTATCAGTTGTGAAGTATATAACTTACCTGCAGATTGTCCTTCAAGTTGAAAACAAGTTTAATGAAGTTGTCGCGCTATAAATTAGTTACTGTAGTTGAACGCTCAACGAGTTTTAATTTTTAACAACCTAAAAGGTTTTCTATCAGACAAGAATTAGTTTTATTTATATTGTGCAGTGTTAAGGAAGTGATGCAATAGGTTTTACTTAAGGTTACTAACTAGAAATAATGTTGGGTTTTATAGGTTTAGAGGTTTTAAATAAATGAATATTTGAATCTCTTGGGAAAGGGTTTTACTTGGCATGAGCTACAGACATTCACAGGTTGAGTAATAAAACCTTCCAAAAAGACATTGCTTATAATGGATAAATGTTGCTTAGGAGCACAATACCCAGGTGTCTTTATGTAACCAAATTAACTCTATTATGTATTACGTTCTATTAGGTGAGTTTTAGTAATTTAGTTTTTAGTTTTTTCAAGTGTTATAGTGAAATTTTATCAACATAATGAATATTAAACACTTTGTAACCACACTCAACGATACTTTAAATAGACATTTATTTCTTCAAAGATAGATGGCGTTACTTAAAATGACGATATCTTCAATTAATCAAACTGATTTATCATTATAAGCATTGTGTATTTAGCATAGATTAATTTTATTTTGAGCTGAAATATGTATCGCATTATTATGCATTGAAAAACACCCTTTTTGTTACTTCTCGGAATATCTCCCCCACAGACAACTCGCCGTTAACACTCTTTTCAACTGCTCTGGGAGAGCCGCCTTTTCGCCAACGCGAGCCATACACAATAAATCAATATTCCGGTCGACATTAATCAAACTTTAACTTTTGCCGCTTGATTAATTCCGCAGCATGTTGCACTGCACCGTCTCGGACCCCTTCCGACGCGGCGGGCCTACATTACACAGCAATAACACCAGCTCCGCTGGGCGTGTAAAGGGAGCCAGAAAAAGCTTAAAAGCTAGGCGAGTTGATGAAAGGCGTGTCGGTGTAAATAGATTTTCATCCGGTAAATATTTTCTGAAACAGCGCGTGTTAGGCAGCTTAATGTGCTGTACTGGTGTATGACTGG
The DNA here is from genome assembly GCA_027575565.1 of Diploeciton nevermanni. NCBI lineage: Eukaryota > Metazoa > Arthropoda > Insecta > Coleoptera > Staphylinidae > Diploeciton > Diploeciton nevermanni. The sequence continues at coordinate 2,578,045 of JAODIE010000012.1, forward strand.
TTGCCTGTCATCTGACGTAATGTAATGTCTAATGACGCAACTTGTGTTATCACATGCTATTTATGATACAAGTATAGTATATACTTATGATTAAAAACAGCTTTTGTGCTCTTGTTTTGAAGATAAGTGAGGAGTCTTATACACGTCAACATAAAATATGGATAAACTGAATATTATGTTGAAAAACTGCACTATAACACTAAATTTTTGTCTGTAGGTAAGAACGTTTTTGGCATGTTGCCTTCTTCAGTATGATTGAAATTAAAGATCGTCGCAAAGCCCTCAAAGATCCCCAAACGTATTATTCTCCTTTTGCCAACCACTTAGCTAAATATTCACATGCAGGTAACAACATAGATACGACACTAACAATATTAAAAACAGACAATAGGCATTTAGATATTAAAGAAAATCTTCAGATCTACATACATAAACTAAATAACCCCAAACTACTTAATGAGCACATCCAGTCACACTTCAAGAAAATCTTTATACCCTTAAGACTAATCTCATAATCCCAAAATACCCATCCTTGACAGAAGAAACAACCAACCACCCTCCACTCAATAATACTAGCTTAAACACTATATAAATTGCATGCATCTATAATTTTAATCATACTGAAGAAGGGAACATGCCGAAAACGTAAGTGTTATAGTGCAGTTTTTCAACATAATAAATCTTAAACACTTCGTAACCACACTTAACAATACTCTAAACTAAATATGATATTGATTTGATTTGAGTTTAACCTATTTTGAATTACTCAACTATAAATTGTAATTACATAAACATATCTGTCAGATGATTATTTTTGTTACATTTATTAGCCATTAGTCTTAAGTTGAGGTTGCTCTATTAAACCCTCTGGATTTCAATCCAGAGTTGTATACATCAGACTATTCAAAATCGGATCGCTTCATCCTTTCATACCAACTGACAACTTTAAATAAGAGCAATTTCATCTTAAGCAAATCCAGTTTTCAAATTGTGAAATAACTTGCTGTATTTGAAGACCATCTCTTTAGACCAAGTTCAACTCTAACTTGAAACCAAAACTCATGCTCTTCATACATTGAAACAAAGTTGGGGTTGATGGCTGAGGTCCATCTCGTCAGACTAACGGAAGAACTTGATATGTCGTGGTGCTGTGGTCGGAAAATACTGTTGGGCAGTCGATGAACGCTTGCTTGATAGCAAACCGAGATGTTGACCGCATTGAATCAGTCTACAACGAACTACAACTACAACGAAAAAAGGAGTTTCAGCTAAATATGAATGAACTGGGAAAAGACATTAATCTAAAGAAGAATGACTAGAAATTACTCTTGTTAGAATAGTTTTAATATTAGTTGGCTGAAGGTAAGTGTTGTAAATTCAAATTAAATATATAATTTTAATTGAAGTCATTGTTTATGGAATGAAGGTGAGGTTAAAATGAGTGATGTGTTATTGTAGAAATTCAGTCAAGTGTGACATTTGAATAACCTTATTAAATTATTAATGCCTCATGTGTCCTGTTACGAAATTTTGGTAATTAGTGTCAGTTTGTTCCAGTTTTCCAACGTTTTTCTTGTTCATGTGAGGTATTATTTTGTAATTATCTCAAAACGTAGTATACAAAACAGTGTCATTTATGCATAGTTTGGAAACAACCCTACAAAACATTCTAAACTATAAAACCAAGTCAAAAACAGGTCACATTTTTCATTGTTGGCTGGATTAATAACCCGAACTAAAATCGGATTATTACTGAAAATATATAAATAAAATGTTTATTTAATTTTGATGTGTATTATGCAGTTTTTTTAAGCGGATAAATAAAGTTTGTTCGTCGGCAGATTTTTGTTGGGTGTACTATATAGTTTTAATCATTGACTTTGATTTTTATGGTAATATATTTACTTACATAAATTATTTTTGAATTGTTTATTAACCGTTTTTTTTTTATTTTGATACATAATGTTCTAAAATCTTAAGTTTAATACTGTGGCAGTTTGAGAAGTAACTCCTAAATTTATATTTCAGACATTGTTTACGTAAGTTTTTTTCACATTTATTGTAAAGTTGAAGCATATATTCCAGCGATGAGTTTAATTAAAAATTAAACGCAAATTTAACTTGTAAAACTTTATAATTGTTAGACCGGTAGGATTTGTGTTTTGCACTTTTTTAGTTGCCAGACGAGTCGTTATGAGACCTGTTTTCAAAGAGTTTAGATGGTTATTTAAAGTTATGTTTTGCAAAAGTCTGCTAATTTCATACCCATTTATTTTACACATTACTTTGATTAAAGTTACTATTAAAATACTACTTTAATAATCCTCATTAAAAATTAACTCTGAATTGAACTAAACTCATGATGAAATTCTTTGATGAACTAAAAATTAAATAAAAAATTAAAGTCAATTAAATAACAATTTTCTGCAAAATTACATATAATATATAATTGTATCCAATTATTAATACTCAACTTGGTCTGTCAGAAAAATTTTGTGTTATGCTGTTATTTTGACTTCTGGATGAAATGTTTGTGTCGTACAATTATTATGATTACGTAATTATGTTGTCAAACGCAGGAACACTTTTCCTCTCCCTGCCGACCACCCCAACCCTCCCAGTTTGCGATTTTCCACCCACGCACTGGAGTCGTATGTACAATCACAGTAACGTTCACATTTGCTTGTAGCATGCGCACTCTCACGGTCGAATAATTTATTCTGATATATCGGAAACTGCTGTATTGTAAACGTGAGGCCCGGACCCAAATATAATTGATATTCAAGCACGGTTTCCATCATTTCATGTAAATTTCTCCGGAGTTGAGATACTGCATTCGCAAGTCATTGAATTTCTATTATAAAACAGCAAATAATTTGTTTTTGTTATTACTCATTGTAAATCCGAAACGAATTGGTTTTGAGTGAGATTAACGTCTTTACTGATTTTCCTACTTCTGCCAAGTCTTACCTTGACAGACTAAGTGGAGTAATAATTTAAGGATGCTTACTTAACTATAAAATAGTTTGATGGTCTTTCTTTGCTAGCTGTTTTAATATACGGCTTAGGATATCGACGGTAGCAATACTTTCTAAAATCCTGACGAAGGAAAGACAGGGATAATCTAATGAAAAGCCAGGAAGAACTAGTCAAACAAAAAACAAATTAATTAAGATTAAATTACAGCATTGGAACACCAAAACAGTGATTAGATTTTTATTTGTTTTGTATTATGTTTTTTGCCCGTGCCCATCTTTCCTTTAATCTCAGTAAATGTAAATCAATTAACTCGAATGAAGAAAATATTAAAATCTACAGGAAATTTATTTTTGTCTTGGCTTAAAGTTTCAGTTTTTTGTGTAGCTTTTTTATATCATTGGAGAAATATATAGTCGGCCGTAAATTCAGTAAGCCACAGTTAATAACAATGCAAATCAGGCGGTTTACGAATGGCGCACGACGTTTTGCAAGTTGGGTGTTGCGGCTGGAGCGTTGTTCGCATCTCGCGAAGGGTTTTAAAGCCACAACACGAAGGATTTCCCAAAGGTTCTCTAGCTTTGCTATACTATAAGACTCAATGAGCACGAATACTTTAGAATGTTTTTCCTGTTTTCATGTTTAGCGCGCTTTGCTTTCGCTTCTGTGTTTCTGCGCAGCGCTATGAAGATGCACGCTAAAACGGTTAAAACGGACTAGGCACATGTCGACGGAGCACAATTTCAGCTCGTGATATAAACAAACTGAGCTCCGAAGTGCACTAGTTGGTGCGTAATTCGCTGGTCTATAAGGTGAATGAAGGATAAAAGATGAAAGCAAGAACATAGAACTAACTAAAATACAGAAAATGCTCCAAAATACACAGAATCATGCTAACAACAAGAGTGGAGAATGTTTTCAGCTTTAAGCATTAAACACATTTCGTGACTTTTAATACTCGAGAAGGCGCAAAAAAGAATTTAATCCGTTTTTATCTTATCTAAGCAAAAACACAGAACCGACATTTTAGGAGATTATTATCTTATTAGATGCACTAGAAAGTTTTTAAATAACAAGACTTTCACTAATAAATATTTTTTGTTTCAGGTGAGTTGTCAACTTACTTACTTGGGGAAATTGATGGTTATGTTTTTGAGGGGGCTTTAAAAGAAAAAAGAGGTATAAAGTAATTGCCATCATCAACCGGATAGTATGTCTTGGTTTTATCGGCGGGGTTGAAAGGAAACGTACGTTGCAAAGCGCGTGCCGCGTTAAGGACGTACAAGAAGAGAAATTACAATAGATTTACATATAAATTGGATGTATTACATCAAAAGATGAACGGCGAGCGAAACGTAACAAAATTTATATGATTATATGCTGCAAATACTACTTAAGTCTTGCGTGACGATTAGGGCGACGTTAGGTGTTGTAAGTGTGCAGATATTTCATGATGAGGTATTGAGATGGTAAAAAACATTGATTAATTTATAATTAGAATAAATATTCACATGTTTTCACAAAAACACAAATTATTTGCTTTAAAAATCAATCAATTATGTTGACAATAATTGACAAATTCCAACTGAACAAATATATCTCTTCTCACAATTTCAGTTTTTGTAGAAATTTGAAACTAATTAGCCAATAATTTATTTCTGACATTAAATGTGTTTTGGATTTTAACTTATGAATTAAAAGATTTATCGTAATTGTAACCTACACATCATTGATGTAAAACATGGTCTATTTGAAAAATATTCTTAAATGCAAATGGACAATTGCTCGAAATAATCAACACCTTCTTTATCATAGCAGTATAATTTCAGATTTATGTACTCCAAAACACAGAACATCTTTAAATGTCTTACAATTGCTTTAATGAACTAATTTTTACCATAGTCCATCCCATTCTGCCGCAACTAGACGACTATTAGATCATAAGATCATATGTGTCGCACTCTGGCGCTATATTAAGGCAATTTCAGTAGCGACAGGTATTTGTTTGTTCATTAATAAAACATTATTAGAATTTAATTAGATTGTTTTTTACTGCTTTGTTTAAGAGAATAACTAGTCAAAGAGAAACAGGTTCAACATTCAACATTAAATTTAAAATATAAAAATGTCACACTAGATTTTCAGTATTTTGCATGCAATTTGAGCATTTCAACTGTACCTAAATAGAATTTAAATAGTATTATTGAATTCCCAAAGCTACACTTGGCGTCTTCTCAACTCTTTGTCTAGATTTCACTTTTTCGCCACAACGCTTGTTTTTTTTGCAGCTCATGATAAACGCGTTTGCAAGGCGTTGGGACGTAAAAAATGGCGTCAGGGGTGTGACGCTGGCAAACAAAAGATAGAAACAAATTGGAAAAACAACTTGTCACTCGCAAACAAATGGAACTGTGTCACTAGTAAAGAGTAGAAGTTTACCTATCACTTGATTTAAGACTATTATTTTTTTTCGAAATACTCGATTGATTTTCATGTAGCATTTTACAGGTTTTACACTCATCTTCCTTCTACCATCTCTCTAATTTCATATGAATATTACAATGTATTTTTCTTATGTTAAAAGAAATGATGAGACTATATGCATCGTATAAATCATCTTTCGGCATATCTTCTCTCGAGATAGTGCACTTGTTAGTTCACGTATTTATCAAATTTATCTTGCACCCAAAAACGTCCTAGGACATATATAAATATGTTATAATAACAAAGGAGTATCGGACGTGTGGATATCTTTACTATGCGTCATTGCGTTCTGGAGTCTTCGACGCTTTCCGGGTCTAGATGGAAAAGTCAAGTAAAAGTATAGTCCTTCCGCTGGAAGTTATAGGAGGTTCGTTTTGCAGTTTGATGTGGGTACGTCAGACATGTGAGAAATAAGGTTGAGAGAATGAGAGGAAGAAAAACGATGGCTGAGAGACGATCACGTAACTGTTCCAATCGAATTGAAACGAATCCGAATGGGAATACCACGCCAGGTCGACGGGAAATGCACGTCGCAGAGGTACATGAGATGTGTTAAAGAAAGAGAAAAAGGTTTTTCCAATCGTGTGTTACAATATAGACATTTTTATAATAACTGGAAATGTTTATGTTTAGAAAGAATGGAGTAAAATATAGGTTAGGTTTAAAACTATACTGCACTAACAACAATTGTAGGATCGAATACCTATATAGGGGATATTTGTAATTATTAATTTAAGGAGATAAACTAGAGGTACATGTTTTGTTTGTTTTTCTAAATCAAATAAAAAGCCTAGCTTTATTGACATTTATTTAATTCTTCTTTTTCTAGCAGTTTTGATCTTAAACCATTTGATTTATCTGTGTAACCTATTAGCTAACCTTATTTTTGGGTGTAATATCTTTTCTTGCACAGTTAATTTATTTCTAAATCAGTTGATATTCTTCTTTTTGCGAATGTAGAGTTACATGTTTAATCTCTATTCTGAAAGTCAGCTTTGTGTAAAATGCCCTGGAAAATTCATCTCAACCCAGTGACATTTATCTGAGAATAAGCTAGAATGAGTACGCGCATCGTTTTGTTGCTTACGGTTTGAACCGATACTGAGATGTCACGCTGACGAGTGCAGTGCTAGCAATAAAACATTCAACCGCCTCACGCTCCGTCGGCAATTCCAACTTTAAACGGGAGTAACTAATGAGGAATTGACTTAAATAATTCAGGCAAATGGAATGGAGTAAATCATTGCTCTTCTAACTGGGTTTAAACCGAATCAATCAAAGCACTCTTCATACAAACGGCTGGTGATTTATTTTTTTTAATTTCACTCATATATCCTATTTAGATTAGAATTACAGACACGTAGGGCTTCGATGAAAACAAGGTGTGCATTTGATGGTTCTATAGTGACATTCGATACATTTGATGGATGATGTAAATATGATATGCCCAATATACAGGTAGTTGTCGAATTTGATTGAATTTTGACTAAAAACGGATGTAATTGGATTGTAGTGGAACAGTTGAAGCGTATTTCTCTTGTTTAGGGTTTTAAAATTTTACTTATATCAGAAGTATATTGATTGCTATTGTTTTGGGACAAACCCAATATTCAGGTGTGATTTTCAAGTTGGAACGGTAGTCAGTACAAAACGCGATTTGCAACGGATATTCGTCTGCTCATTGCGCGACAATCGAGCTAAATGGACATGAAAGACGCGCAATTAACTCGATTCGATGCGTTTGTATGGATTTCCATCGACATTGGCGAATCAGTCGATCCGGATGCCGATTTCTATCGGTTCCGCTTCGATCCGTAATCGGCATGCAGCGACGCGTGCAATTTCGCTGTCGGCCCGTGTCGAGCACGCGAATTTCGAGGCGTGCATTTAAGTATTGTGTGCGTGCCCCACTGCCATCAAGTGGTGGCTGAATACGTATAATAGTGCTTAATGAATGCTCATTATTGTTTACTTTTCACGCTAATGTCACTAATGGATTTGTTTCAAACCTAGCTTAAAGCTTTTATCGATACTGTGAATTTATCTAGTTGGATGTTGTTGTAATGCACTGGTTTAGATTTTAAGTGAAAAAGCAATAAAGATATCATGCAGAATATTTAATATATTACTTATATTTACAATTTTGATTAAATGTAATGAACCATCTCGGTGGCACACATGTTAGCGCGCTGCCCTACAAGTCGGGTTCGATTCTCGCTCAAAACTCAGTTTTTGGCATCGTATAGTTTAAACGGTACAGCTACCGAGCGACAAGTGGTGAGAGAAGTCAAATACGGCGTCGGTCTATGACCGATGTAGTTGCAGTACGTTCACAAGTCACACACCACGACGCCCTACAGTTAAAAGTTGGGTAAAGGTTGAGATTAATAATGATGATTGGAAAAGTACACATGAATAATCACGTACGCAGAATTAGTTTGGACATGTACTCTATTTGAATTTTTCATAATATACTCAAATTCACTAGATTAAAAATTACTATTGAAAGTTATATTTATTTAAGACTACACAAATGGATTCTAATTCAAAATTAATTCTTGAAATAAAACCTGTTTCTTTCTATTTACATAAAATTCTCAGTTAAAAAATTAATGACACTAACGTGTCGTCACTAACGTGTATGTTCTACTAACGTTTATTCTATTACAATAATATTTTCAACATGATAAATGTTACCACCTGAAAATAAAATTGAATTCATAAATATAAAAATTCCAATTTTCTGATAACTGCATCATGAAAAATCTGCAGTTAAAAATATCATCGCCCGCATCGTAAATCAAAATAATCGAAACAAAATTGACAGTCGGTCGCCCAACGAACTATGATATCATTTGCCAACATACACGACCAAATTTCCAATAGCTCAAAAACAGAAATAGGTATTTTAAGTAATGAATGGCTGACGAATTTTTATTCGGTGAATTTAATTACTTGAAATCACCAATTCCTTTTCAGAGCAAAGTTTCATTTTAATTTACGACATTTCAACACAATATCTTCTTGATTGGTTTACTCTACCAGGCCGTCCATGGAAATTTATTTTCCATCGGTTTGGACAATTGCGAGTCGTTTGCTTGGGTCATTGATTATTTTTATTCAACGGCCGTTTTATTCGTTTAATTTTCGCTCCTCATCATCGCATCCGAATTGCGTTTGGACTCGCTTGCAACACAAAATCCTTCAGACAAAGAAAAAAGTGGCACAAAGTGTGCGCCAAAGCAGCTCCGTTCCGGGCGTTTGTATTTTTATTGTACTTTAATGGTTTCATTAAAGCTCTTCTTTTTTGGATACGTTCTTTTGTTTTTGCTCAGTTTTGGTCTCTGAATCATGCAGCAGATGGCTTTTTCTTCAAACTGAAAAACTAAGCCTTTTTTCTACTAATTCTTTACTTAATCTTCTACTGGAAGTAAACTAAAATAAGAAACCGTTCGATGAATGGAAATAATTTAACATTGTTGATGCTTGGCTATAATTTACGTAAATTGTTGACGTCATCACGTACGCTTTACTTTGTACACAAGCAGAGTACGGGCTTTTTTTGTCGCTTAGTCGGCTGGCTTTCTCCACAGCGAAACGAATTTATCGCATATTGTGTGTCGGTGGCGACGAGACTGCATTATAATGATTTCCTTTGCACGTACGCGCATAAAACGTGCAATATTAGATTATTCCTTCTTATTTACCTTTAGGTTACTGTGAACGCACCCAAGAAGCGTCAAAACTACCCCCGAGGACAACGTACAATGCACAACGATCTCAACGACCACATACTGTTGCCTGTATAAAAAGAGCAATGCATTTTCAATGCCCGTTTTAAAATTATATTTTCATTGCAAAAGAAAATAATTTTCCGCAGGCAAATTGTAACAAATTGCATGTGAAAATGGGCCACATAATTCTCCAGGGAATAGATATCGAACTGTTGCGGTTGTTTTTCACAATGACACTAAAATTGACAGAACTGGAAATATGAATAAACGTTGTAACTTGACTGTTTTCTCTATTTATGTTTAAAACACAAAGAAAAAAAGAGTAGAATGAAATGAGAAATTCAAAGTCTGAATGACGACCCTTATGAAAATGTCAAGGTAATTCCCAAGTGGGTGATAATGACCGTCATACTTTAGTGTTGTATTTTACTTTCTTGAATCAGTCTGGTAATTTCTCATTCAAAACAAATGTTCTTCATATTCCTTTTTCTAGATGACATTTTACATCCACGATTTTGTAGTTTCAACAATATGCACATTGTAATGTCTTCAATGACACTAAATGTTTATGCGTCAAGTCATTGAATACTGCACAATATGCTGGTTAATGCTACGTTCGTTGTACCTTGTTTTGCTCGCGCTTCGACTTCAATTAGTAATGAAGAGTAAGAGGAGCGTCGTTTGCGTCATTGTGTGGGAAAGCATACCACCGGAAATAAGGCAATTAGTTCAATTGTGTATGTATAATCTTACTAATATAATCTGCATAGAATTACTATTAAAACTTTTGTTCTGGGACATTTTCCAGATAGGACAAGTTTTAATTTTAATTGAAATCTGCTCGGAAAGGGAATCAAATTATAGGAGGAAAAAGGGTTGAGAGTAAGAAAGTATTTTCTGCGTAGGGAGACGAGGAATTTGTTGCTTGTTACTGTGTATTACATTGTGTTAAATGTTTACGGTTAATTAGCTCATAACAGTTTACATTTAAGGAGACCCGAGCTACGCTCAGCCGATAGGGGATTGCGATGAAGATGCATTCGTAGTCAGTGATTACGGAGTAACGACAGAAATTAACCAAGTAGATAATAGATTACAACTATACGTAGAGAACAAAACAAAGATTGAAAAATGCATATTATAAAACTATATTACTAAATCATTATTGTTTTTATTTTACAAAGAATTCGTTCTTTTGTTATTTTTGAAGCGTACTGCGTATTGATCTCCATTCCAATATACTGTATTAACTATTAGGGTTATTATAACTATTATTGGGATTGAATTCAGTGAGAGTATATTAAATATACCCACAGCAGGATTTGAGCTCGTGTCCCGAGAATATGCACCCCGCTGTCACTGCTACAGTCAGACGGCTTACCAAATGTGGAGCGGAGCTGCAAGGAAGAAACCGTTGGTCTATGGTCTTAAATATACATACTTGTATATGTACAAAATATATTATTATTATTATTAGACATTATAATTTAAGTGGTAATTATGTTACGAAAAGTTAGCATTAATTAACCTTAATTACTCGGAAGTTATAAGCTGCGACCATAAAATGTATTGGACTGTATAAGGGGAATTGAAAAAGACCAAAAAGAAGAAGTTTCAATTACTTTTAAATCTCTATTTTTTCATGACTCATAAAAGTAAACATTTTATTTTTTGCTACTTGCTAGAGGGAGCCAGAATCATAATATGTTAAATTCCGATAATGTATAAGAAGAGAGAGGAGTTCGAATTAACCTCAATAATGTATATAATTAAGCTAAAGGGAAACTTATATTCTGTAAAATGACACTTCAATGACCACAACAGAGATAGTTTGGCATAAGATTGCAATAACACTTTCTCAAAATTACTTAGACACTCTTCTATTTGATAACAATTGAAATTATTGTTCCATTGCTCAGATTTCTTCACTCACTTTCATCCTTTCTTGATTTCTTCATTCTGTATTTGTTGTAGTAAGCAATATCCAGCATTGTCCTCGCCGGCAGCGCACGGAAAGAGTAAATATAATAACCTAACAGCCCTCGCCATTGTGGCATTTTGTCGTTTCGCGTGGCCGCTCAATCTAATATCGCCTATTCGTAGCGGTAGCAACGATGGCGAGAGTATTGTTATCTCGAGAGGGACGGCACGCGCGCGCGGCGAAAGGGCTATCATCGCGCGTCCGCCCGGCGGCGATGCGGGAAGGAAAACGGTCGAAAACGATCGGAAATCGTTTCGCGTCACTCTGATGCTGATATGCCTGAAAGGTTCAAATAAACCACAGGCATGCGATAATAAAACAACTGCTCGCATTCGGAATAAAGGAATAAGGCATCAAACTGGAGCGTGAAGCGTACATTCACGACGAAGTTCTAATAAACTAAATACGTTTTGCTTTGGAAGAAAACTAAGTTTGGGTAGTTGAAAATAAAAATAAACTGTGCAAATATATTTATACAAATAGTGTTTTACAATAGTGAAATAATTAGTTAAGTGTATTATTAAGGTTATGTAGAGTTGGCATAGTAACGCCATCTACATTTTAACAACAGTATAATATTCCAAACAAACTAAAACAATGCATTAATTATTTAATGAATTCTTTAGATTTTGGATTTTTTTAAAGTTTTTCCCAAGGATAGTTTTTAAGACGGGAGATAATCGTCCTTTATTTTAATTTTATTAACTTTTCTTTATTTAACAGAATTCAATTTTCTTATTCTTTATTTTAAAAACAAAACTATTTTTTGAAAAATGAGTGTTGTTATTTGCGCACGAAATGCGTAACAGAAATGCCGAAACAAAAGACTCAACGATTAGATATGACAGCATGTTTTCCGGTCTTGTGAGGTTCGTGCACATCTTTGTTCCTTAATGTCTTCTTAGTCGTAAACGAGTTGAAATTAAAAATGGATTCGCGTTCTTTACTACAAGTTCTCTAAAAACGTAAATAAATTAAGACTGAATAAATAAGTTTACATTTTAATTAGATACACTTTCCACATGAGATTATTATAATGTTGGGTTGCTTTGAAATGATTTATTTTCTCATCAAAATATGAACTTTTTATAGTAGTTCTCAAAGTGTATATACTTTTTATATTTTTTATTTGATGTCAGTGCAAACTAAAACATTGGATCTCTTATAATAAAAAGTATAATAAGAACGGTCCTACGAAGTTTAATGGCAATATTAATGGAAAGTCCTTTATTGTACGCCCTTTTTATTGCGGTTCTAATATCCGTCTAATTTGCAATTTGTACTCAAACATCTTTTTTGGTTGGCTCAGCAAATTTTTATTGCTAGCGTCTTAATATTACCTTCCGGAAATTTCTAACTTCACGATCCTTCTGCATTCTCTAAGCTTATATAACAAATTCTACTATTAACAATATTTCAATAAGGGTATATTCTGTTACTCATGTGCTGCTTTTTATTCCGGAATTAGTTGATCATTAAGCTTGTTAATTTACCAATTGAATTAGATTAATGTACATTAACTTTGTTCTAAAGTACAGAAGAAAATAAAGCTTAAAATAAGGTATTACTTGGAAAAATTAAAAGTACAATGCATGAAGGTGAAGTTTCTAAGTACAATGAAAGCTTCTAATGGCGCTTAAAACACTAGAAGTTGAAGGAGATTTCTTTCTAGATGGATGGTGAGGACATTGGGAAAGAAGTTTGCAGAATAGCAAATATTGAACGCTCGTATCGTTAAAAGATATTGACAATTTGTTAGGTTATTTAATGGAATTAGAGAGCATCCTGTGTGGGAATAAAGCTAAGAGAGTGTGATCTTGGGCTGCAAAACATGGGCAAGTGTATAATAGCATAATTGAAGATTTTATGAGTGTCACGTACAAAATTGCAAAAATTTTATGAAGTCGTTTAAAGATGCAAGGATTTTTTTAAGTACGTTTTGTAGTGAGAGGTACCAACACGGTTTATTTAAGGTTTGTTACGTTAAGTTGGGTTATATTATTCTGGTATCGAAAATGCGTTTATTTCCAGAAAGATGTGAAACATTTTTAAATTAACTTAGTTATTTGAGTAATGCTTAACACAAAGCCAGTAATCTCTTTTCCAAAAGCATTATCCTAATGGAAAAGCAACATAAAGGCACATTATTCCAATATTCTCCGGAAATAAACTGTTAGACGCAAAAATATTACCTACTATATTTATATGCAGTAAAAAATTTGTAATGGCACACATTTTTAACGTTGAATTTGGTAAATTTACGACTACAATAGTTTACGTTCCGTTTATGCTGATGCGGTGTATCGTTGGAGTACGTTCAACTCACTTTATAGCTCCACTAGATTACGCCTGCCGTGCCACCCTTAGCCGATTTTGCAGTCAGGCGACTTGCGGCTTGTCTCGTTCTCATCCGAAAGCAATTGCGCTTATTTACACTTTAGCATATCTGCGCGCCGCCACTAGGCCCTATAATATGCGCTTACGTGCCGCCGCCACACATGATGACGTTCTCCACCCGACTTGCCCGACATCCCAGCGGAGTGCGGCGAGTTTCGGTTAAGCGGCGTTGTTAAAGATTCCGCGCGCGTCGTATCTCCACGCTGCACACCGCGAGGCGTCGATTTCTGCCACCGCCACATACTCGCACTTTATTGCTCGCTGGATAACAATACAAGCGGCATGCTATCAGGATGGGTTAAATAAAAAGTACGTGCTTGTGGTGCCATATGTCAAGCCAAAAATAGGTTTAGTTTAATCATTAAACTGTAAATGACACCCGCATGTTATCCCACCAAGAGCTAGCACATTTAGCATCAGACGGCAGATAAGCGAAATTATCAAGCGACAACAATGAGTCATACCAAGTTGTTATAAATTAGCTTCGGGTTAATGTACATTTATGTTCCACTGTCCTTCGTGATGTTCATCTATGATTATCTGCAATTGTACATGAGCTGCTCTGTTTTCATTTGTTTTTTACGGCCGCTTTGATGCTTCTGGTTGCATATTCTGTTATTATGGTGGTTATTGCTTTGTCGGTTCGTGACCGTACCTAAAATAAAGCGTGCGAAAGACAAGAAATGCGGCCGCGGGTAAAAATGTCATATTTATGAGAGTACATTTCTCCCACTCGCCGGAAGCATCCACCCTGCGCATTGCATCCACAGTCAGCATTCGGCAACCTAGTTTTGCTATAACAATTTGCCGTTCTGGTTGTTCGGCAACCCTTTTCGCTACCGCGTAGGTAGCGCTGTGGTGAGCTGGCAATGGCATACAACGGCTGGGTGGCATTTATCCGCAATATTTATTGTTATTGTTATGGCATTATTGTATTATTTTGCTTTCAACTGCAAGCGGAGTTTTCAGCAACCGGGTGGAACACAGAACGGGTCATGAACATTTGTGCATTTACATTCATTCAGTATCTCTTTTAACCTTTATTTTTAAAATAAACGGGTTTATTTTTATTAAATTGTAATCCAATTAAATCTCAGACAACTGTAGAGTCTCTCTTCTGATTAAATTTGGTGACATAGTAAATCTAACCCCATTAACATTTGTAAATAATCCTAATGTTGAGCACTGAAAGACTCACACGTCTGTTGCTCTCTAAAAGTATTTGCATTCAGCCCGATGGCGGTGTGTGTGCGCAATGTCCGTGATTACACAAGAATTACTTTGCCGCAATTTCTCGTCTCATCTTTACCCTTGCCAGCCTCGAATGCTTAATACGTTTGATTGAGTGTCTACCACTTTAAATTGGGAGATTTCCGAGAGTCTCACTCACTCACTCACTCAGATAGTCAATCAACTAACCCTTCACCACGAAACCAACTTGCTTCACATAGCAATAGCATAAAACCTCCATACTAGTTGAAGATTCAAGTCTTTGACCAAGAATTAGTCTCTTAGCTAGAGACGTCTGGCATTCTTGACTTCAAGCGCCGCAGTTGTGTAGTGATATCGACTGCCCTGAGAACGATCATGAATTATTCTGCTTGAAATCTGTCTGGTTTGGTCTCATAGATGCATTGTATTTTGGAGAGTACAGTTATATTGACATATGAAATGCTGGAATTTGACTTGTAGGAATGCATTTGAAGATACTATTTATAACAAAGTTTAAGTTGATTAGATTAAGAGGAACCTTGTTGCATTCTATTGAATAGGTAAAAATTTACATGTTGATTTAACATTTTAATTAAACTATCTAATAACACTCGCAGCTTTTGAAAACTTTTATATGGTTTTATGTGCTAGGATTTTTACATAACACTTTAATAAAGTTCTAGACATGTAAGGTAGTTGCAAGGAACTTAATGTAGATAGAAAAAAATATTTACGGCTAACAAATAATGCAGCATTTTTAATATTAAATATTTAACTAGAATAGGCAACTCAATTTGCAGTAACAAAGAATTGTTCTCTTGTTTCTGAGGACGCGACGTACATTTGAAAACTTGTTGTGAATATAATAAACAAGTTAGAGGTTTTATACCCTGGACAGTTCTAAAGTTCTACCTTATTTGCTTATCTTGTCTATTAAGAAACTCACTACATGACTACATGACTACATCACTACATGACTTTATTATTTTAGATTTCCTACTAGGTTCCAACTAATTGGATTAATCTGACCAGTGTTGAATTAATGAATATTGTCAGCTCATTAGTTGACATGCGTTCGATTTTAGGGTGAATGTTGAAAGTGATTTATGCAGCTTACACTGTAGTTAAAAAAGTGCTTCTTCTATGAGGCCATCCCTGAAGAAATCTTGTATTAGATTGGGTGTTGAAGCTGGCAGCGGGGTTGCTTCATTGATGCTTTTATAATATGAAGTGTACTCAAGCAAAGCCGAAGTGGAGTGACTTTCCGCCTGCGACGGTTTTCTAAATGGTTCTCGGGCGGCAATTCGTTTATCAAGTCGTTTCAATTATAATCGAATAACTTTTGCCGGTTTTTCACCACTTGCGTAGAGTGGGATAGGTGGTAATAGGAGGTAAATGTAGCGCGCTTTCCCAAAAAGCTTTTTTTGTCGGCTGTAGCTGTGTAGTCGAGGCAAACGTGCGGTAATACGTTTTGCGACGGCGCTAATTTTTTAATGCACTCTCAGCGTTGCGCTTTTAACACTCTAGCTGCAGACAGTCGAGACGCGCAAAAGTTTCATAAAGTCAAAGGAGGCACGGTAGCGCAATCTAAGCTAATATTAATTTTAGGAATCCCGCACGCTGATATTAGGATGGCGTAGGTCGGAAATGATCAAAGGACGGAAAAAGTCGGACGGAAATCAATGCTCAGGTGGAATGTCAAAGCCTTCAAACATTGGACGCGTTCTTTCGATGCCTCTTTGGCATTTCTCAACTCTCTCGGTCTGTCCTGCGAACGTGCGCGTCCGACACGCATGCTTCACATTGTGCCGGCTTCAGGAGTGAATTGGCTTCCAAGCAAAATCCGACATGCTCACAGGATGATACGAGTGCTACTCATACGTATCACACGTTGTGCACAATCTTGCGAACAAGGATGAGGTGTTGTGACAAAGGCACGTTTTTTGCCCGCCTTTGGTAAAAAGCTCTTGTTAACTTTCCTTATTACGCTGATACGCATCGTTTGGAAAATTTCCCATTGGCATCTTCCAAAGCCAACTGGAGATTGCAAAGAATGCGCTTTAGAAGTTTTACTCTTCAACACCTACGGCATCATCTAATCAGGACTAATCTGCAGTTTTATCCGGGGTTTATTTCATCGAAAACTTTGTACTATGGATGGTCAACTAAAAACTACAGAGAATAGTAAATCTAAATTTATTCTTAAATGCACAACGTGTTTGGAAATGAACAGCTGCATTGCACACAATTAACCACCGCGTAATTTTTTAACGATACAAAAAAAGGGTTGTGGGAAAATGTAGAATAAAACACCTTGACGCGTCTGCTTGACCGACATTTAAATGAATCGCTTTACTTGGCGAGTAAATTTTTTAGTAGTTTCATTATTCTTTATTGTGCTATTACGGACGCCGAGACAAAAGGAAAAACGTGAAGTGGAGGAAAACGCAAGAACAAAGGAAACGCATCGAAAAAGTGCAGCTGCATTTGCTAAAATGCCTTTGACATTCGCTTCAGTTCACTGAACGTTCTTTGTTCTAGTACATCAGTTTTTTATGCTTTGTTATCTAATTTTATTCATTACGGTTGCATGTATATTTTTTTATCAAAGAATATTTAGATTCAATTACATTACACTGACATTAAAGTGATATCTGAAACATTAGGCCACCAGCTGGCTCAATCAGTTAGGCGTCTAGAACGGGTTTGATTCTTGCTGAGAGTACATTCAATAATATATATTTCATAGAATTTAGTCATATTTTTGATAATTGATGTAGTACAATGTTGTGAAAGATGAGGATGAGCATTATTTTTTATGATTACTGTGTCATATTGATATTAATCATATAAAGAAGGTGCTAGTATATTTATCTTATCAGTACACTTGAGATAGAGATAGAACATCTTAGTTTTCTTGGTCTAAAAACTTAAGAGGGTGTAGGCTGTATGTATGTTTGAATGCGGGTGATGCTTATGCAAAACCAGAAATTTATGAATAATTTATTTGCCACACAGATTTACATTTATATGTACACGCCCTCGGAGTATTGAACATTTTTTGAGATACACACACATGCACATAAAATTGCCCTAAGGTATTTTTCTGAACTTTACTTTAAAGATACAATTTTTTGACAATAATTATTTACTATTTTCAATTAAATTAAAGCCAAATAAAAGGGTGTGGAGATAAGATTCAGTTGTACTTAAGTAAATATATTGCTCACAGCAGGGAATTAGAAT
The DNA here is from genome assembly GCA_027575565.1 of Diploeciton nevermanni. Taxonomy (NCBI): domain Eukaryota; kingdom Metazoa; phylum Arthropoda; class Insecta; order Coleoptera; family Staphylinidae; genus Diploeciton; species Diploeciton nevermanni. The sequence goes on from JAODIE010000012.1 coordinate 2,596,075, forward strand.
CCGGTTCCTATCGCTAGCAGCAACTCTTCAAGGCTGTAAAAAATATCATTTGCATTTCCCGACAAAGTATGGAAGCAAGAACAGGCTTTAAGCAAACAATTGTTAAGACCCCTCAAAGATCAAATGAAGTATGTAAGTACATTACATTCTACCAACTCTTATCTCACATCAAGGACTCTGATGTAGTATATCAGACCGAAATAGCAGAGAAAGTGAGAAAATTTTATTAAAACAAAGACAACTGGAAGATAGGCAAAAGTAACATAGAAGCATACGCATACTAAACATGTAAATATTGTAAATACGCAACAAAAGCTTGCGAGAACACCGAAAGCGAATGCGAAGCAAATTGCGAGATGCGAATACTCACTGAATGGAAGACAAATATTTCGGGTTGCGAGTAACCTAGTAACAATCTTCGCATAAAACAATATACTAGAGTTTAGTAGAAATATAGTACACCATTTTATTTGTAGACTAGATTTGTTGAAATTTATTTAGCAGAATAGAGTTTACCTCTGCTGAGTAGAAAAGTTTATCGCTAAATCTTGATTGATGCCAGATATTTACTTATTTTAGCACAAACATTCTTAGAGGCGATAAAGTGACATACAATTTAATATAAACCTTAACTTGTTCTAAGCGTTTTTCTCAGATAACGACATACCAGATTTTCTTCTAGATGATTTTCTTACTTTTTTTCTCTTAAGCAAAAAATTAAAAAGTAGGGTCTGTCTTGAATAATCCCAAGCTGAAATAATTTCGGATAGTCTGGATTCTGGAATAGACATCCAAGACTACGACTATCTCTTGAATACTCTGGCATTCCAGGCAACTCTCGGCTAGTCGGCGGCAAAGTGTATTAGTCATGTAGATTCTGGATGGATCATTAATAATTGTCCTGTTTGCGTCGCCCTAGTTTCTACATTTTTTGCATTTTTTCTATCCAGACTGAGCAGAGCAACCCTTCTCATTCTTCTTCCACGCTTACAATCTTCATGACTTTAGTTTCGGCTGTCTGCAAAACTGTTAACTGCTGTTGTTTTAGCAACAAGATTGCTACGCTTATTTTCATTCTTAGTAACGTTAATAGATTAAAGACTGTAAAAAATTCAACAAATGGTTTTGAATCGACGGGTACGGACAGTACAGTACAAATCTCAGTTTGTATCTGGCAAACAAAAGGAATATATTTGGTCTAAGATTAAATTTTCATTTATTTTACAATAATTTAGAATTATTATAAATATCTCACTGTACAGGATGTACGTCTACTTGTGTCTAGCTGGGTGGTAAATGTGCAACCTTCGCCCTTATAATTACAGAAAACATGTTTCTATGTGTATAGTTTGTAGATGGAGCACAGTTGTCTCGGCTATATGTGCGCAATATTGCGGCGCCCTCTTGCGAAATAATGGCTTCTGTTATTTGTTCGACGGGTTTTACTGCGGGCGATGACAAATTACTTGAAAACTTATATATAAAGTGGGTTTATATCCCAAACTACCAACTACGTCGACACCGCCACCACCAAGTTGGATGAATTCGCACAGATTCACGCTATAAACTTTCAATTTACACCCAACATTGACTTAGACACGTTTGTTTGTACACCCTGAGCACACACATTCAAGCGTAGATATAGATTCTTTAACGCGTGTAAAAATTTTCATCTAATAATATAATGAATAAAAAATGGTCAATTTATTCTTACTTCAACCTCGATTCCTTCATATCGCACGGTTTTCATTTCACGTGCAATACTTGAAAACGGCAAGAAATCGAGTGTGAGAATCCTTGATGACCGATATTGGAAAAAGTTGCGACGTTGTGATAAAGCCGCGCAGCGGAAAATAGGAAGGAAATAAGGAATAAATCCACGTCACGTATCAACGATACAAATTTTCATATATTATGGATAGGCGCATCTGATTCGTATTTGCATTTTTATAAGGGAATCGACTTTTGCATGTCTCCCCATGCATAGCCATCATCAGTCTTGCACGCCACGGCAAACAGCAAGCATCCCTGTTGGTTGCTCACAGCTGGGACTCGCTGTGTGGTCGGGAAGATGACGCAGTCGACGGAACTGCAAATGACTGCAGGAATGCATTCGCGACTTGTAGGGAAATGTAAATAAAAATGCAAAGTTCCAACATTGAAATGATCAAATTCCAACATCTCAACATGTGTTTTGCTTTCCTAGTAGAACATTCCTAACCATTGTTTAGAAATTGAGTGGCTTATTTTTACTGAAAACGTTAAATTCATGTACATTTTAAGAGTATACTAAATTTAAAAAAGATTGTTATTTTTTGTACTCACATGATTTCTAAAAAAATTATCACATAATACATATTGAATATCCCATTTCTCCAACGCTCCTGTTTTGTTACACTCACATTATTTCTCAAAACTGAACGCCTTCAATCGATATAAAAAGTCTATAGATTTTGGATACATTCCAGAGAGGTGTTATTGAAATGATTCGAGGAGTCATCATTTTAATGCGCTGCAAACACTCTTTATAATTTTGTTTACTCTTATTGATTTATTCAAATCTACCTTTTTTGTCTAGCACTTCGGTGAGAAAAACTTCCAACCTATGCAAATAAAAATGTCTTGCAACCTGGAGTCTTCATCATTTCATACAAGAGTTTACCAGGTTAGTAGCTGAGGGGAATATATAGGTCTCTTTTACTTTCATTCAGACATGTGCTTATATTTCATCTCCTAGTTCATCATTTTTCTTTCCGTCTTGCGAGGTTTTCCATCCGACATTTATGTTCCACCGGTACTGTTTTATTGTGTCGACAAGACAACTCACCAAAATCCTACCCATGTCGAGTTTGACGTATGTGATCCCACTTAGTAGTTTACTAGGTTTCTTTGAAATTATGAAGGTTAAGAGATGGCCTTAAACTTGAAACTTTCTTGTACAAGTTACTAGATTCCAAGGCAATGGAACAAGAAAAAGATTTTTTACTCTAAACATTAGCAAGACTAATGGGAATACACAACTTGCAGTTTACAACAAATTTTCTACTTGCATAAAAATATTTTATTTGTTACCTTTTTTTACAAACCATTTCTTCTTAGACAGAATTAAAGATTAATTATATAACAATTGTTTGGTCAAGCGTAAGGCTAACGATAATATCCCACATGCTTGTTTCAACCTTTGGAAGACACTACTCACTACAATCTCTCGCATCTTGTACGTCTTTCTTCATCTTAGTTTCTATCGTACGGGTTTCCGGCCAGTTTAATGCAAGACAAAGTCCTGCTGGGAACCCCAATGCTTTGAAATCAACCCAGAACAGTCCTGCTTAGCTTTGTGAACTCTCTTACACTTGGTTACATTGGAAGAGAACAGTGTGGTCACATCAGTGGCGCATTGGAACGCTTCGAACAGTATGAAAACGCTTCAGAGCGAAATAACGAATGGTTGTGTGGTTAATGGCGGGTGGCCGGACTTGCGAGCTGTGCGTGGTTCTCTTTGGCTGATATAAATGACCGCATTAACCCGATACCAAACCAAACAGAAATCTTATGGCCGCCCAAGGAAAGCCGCAAAAAGTTGTGGGTTGCGAAAATAATAGAATTCGACACGTTTAAATCGGGGATTTAATTTATCAAAATGAAAAAAGGATATAAATTTTTAAAAGGTAATAAATTGACATTTAACCTAATGTTGATTTTCTTCTTTGTTATAGGTATGTTGGGGTTGGTTTAAGATACACCGACCTAAAATGGTTAAAATTAGAAGGAAAATAGTGTTTTGAATGAAAAATTCAATTACATTTATTTCAGATTTCCAAATCCAAAAAGTGTATAAATATTACTATTTTTGCAATCGCGTAAAACCGCTCCCGTTCGATGTTTTGGCAACGCATTTGAATTCAATCGGGGCCCGATTCGTCTTCCCAGCGTATTGAAGACCAACGTTTTGGTTTGGCAAATGTTCCGCAATCAATTCGAATTCTTTGTGATTCTTTTCGCCGGCTCACGCGCATTTCATTTCCTGCTGCCAACGCTGCCGCCGACGCCCATCAATCGAAGCATCACGCCGCTGCGCGTTCTGAACCATTCGATACAGCGGCGTTCATTTGTTAGCACTGCGCTATTTTCCAAACCATGATCTGCTATCGATACCATCAATGTATCTATTACTTCTGCTCGAAGAACAAAACGTATTCAAATATAGTTTTTCAGGCACAGCCACCTGTTTAAATTTGTTCTTTTAGAATTACAACTGTTTTTGCTGAATTACTTTATTTTTTGCTCTTCATTTTGTGGTTACAAGGTTCAGATAGTAAATATAAGCAAAATTGAGCAGAACGCATAAACAGTTTTAGGAAGTGGTCCACAAAAGACTAGTGGAGGTCTAAATACTAAGAACATTGCATTGAGCACTGGGAATATTTTGAGAACTAAGGAGGCTCAAGCCTCAGCAAGGTCCCGTATCACCAGGGAAATTCTTGCAACACTGGGACCCTAGTTATTTACGAGTTTGGAGATAGCGCCGTCTTGTGGTGGCGCTGGAATTGTGGGACAGATTCTACGAGCTAGATATAAAGGGGATAAATTACAAGCTCCCGAGGGTGCAAATGCGCACGTTGCACCTTCGTAGAACTACCGTTGTGAATTTTAAGCTGAGAGCAAATAAATTTTGCAATAATCAGGAATAAGTAATATATAATAAGTGAATAGAAACTAATTAATTAATTTCTTATTGCTTAATAACAAAAATAATGACTTGCAAAGTGAAGAAAATCATGAAAATCTTGTTGAGATATTTACAACTTGAATATTTGTTGTTCCATTGAATATTACAATGTATGGATTTTTATTCCAATGAAAGTTATTTATTTTGTGGTTAACAACATGCTAAATTGCAATCACTATAACATGTTTAACGAAGTTTTCTTCCGCTTGTCGTGCATAAAAGTGAAGTTTTAATCAATGCGTGAAATCCGAACATGTAAACAAGGATTAAAGTAACAAGTTGCTATTATAAAAATAATGTAATTTATACTTTCACAGAAACAATTAATAAGAAAACACATTGCTCACTATAAATTTTTGGTTATGTTTCAAAATTTCTTATTGTAACCTACTATTAAAATAATTTTATAGCATTTTTTTTATCAATAAAAGTTGTTGATTACGTTCTGCATTGTTACACTACGTTGAACATTTTTAATAAAGTTTAATTGCATAAAGTTAATTGCCTGCTAGCGCATGACTTAGATCTTTAATCATTCGGGTTTCTTTTGTGCACTGTGTCAGGTTGTATTTACGCATTGGTAAGCATCACCAGCGAAAAGATATTTCGCCAAAATGTTGCTTCCCGGACAACGTGATGAGAAATGAGAAAACAACTGTATTGTGACAACAAAAACATACCATCTTTAGTCGCAAAATTATCTGGGGTATGCAACGGTTAGTATTGGGAATGTTGATGTAGCAATAGATTTGAAGTTACTAATTGTGCCAGTGAATGTTATTGCATTTATGCTATATGGTCAAACTACTTTAGTAAACTCTTAAAGGAAATTAGAAAGCGTTAAAGAAAATACTAAACCAAAATAATAAACTGATTTTGGACAATTTTGTAGTAAAAAACATTTTAAAATGTATTTAATATACTTAAAATGATAGTAGAATGTTAGAATTATGTTTTTTGATTTAGTAATGATTAAATATACAATATTCATGAGATAATCATTATTTATAATTTATAAACAAAAATTTTGTAATATTTATTAAATTAATACTAATCATATAATAATACCTTTTGAAAAATATTTTTATTCTTATTACAAATATTTGCAATAATTCTAATATTCACTTTAAATAATCTTTCAATTGGAAAATTTATTTGGTGGACGCGCCGGGAGTTAAACCTGTTTTTACTAAATAAATCATTTTTGACAATTTGATAGTTAATACATTTAATGTTAGTTAAATTATTACATAGATAATTTTTTGTTTTTTTTTTCTGGTAATGTTTTTACTAAATATAAGCTTTCGATATTTTTAACACACTTTTTTCTGTATTCTCAGTACTTATAGGCGTTGACAAAAAAAGCATAGGTCTAGCAAAGACATCAAAATGCATCTTGTTAGTTGCAGATGTTTTGCAACCTTATACTTGGTGCTGGCACAACAATAGGGCAAAAACGATGCTTTTCTTAAAGTTTAGCCCGTCACGCTCAAGCGTGCTTGCGGGCTTTAAAGACGTCGTCAATTGGGCACGCACAAAGAAAACAAAAGGGATGCTTTAGCGTTTCTTTGAACAAACTTTGACGCAATTGTAGACACGCAGCAAACCTTAGCTTATAATTTCAATTAATGCAATTAGATAATAAATAAAGATAATAAGATTTTCACAGAAAATAAAGTAATATTTAAGCTTTTAAACGTGGTTTCTAATAAAGGAAAATTGAATATTAATATTTGCATTAATTCAAAATTAAAAAGGTTTTTACCTGAAATAAAGAAATCTTTTTGAAAGTAAATATCATGATAAAAAAACTTTGTTAATGAATTTTCTATTCAGAAGCTTGACTTTTTCTACACTTGCTTTTTTAACATCTATTTTATAATATTTTATACATTGTGAAGTAAATGCAAGCAGATTATGCATTCTGTTTTTGATCTTCAAGCTGCATAATAACACTACTAAACACTCCATTGTAATGTCCAACCTCAGTTTTTATGTTAACCCTGTTGTGGTGTTTAGTGCTTGTGGGTGGCATAAAAAGCTCTTGCAAAACGTTCAAAATGTACAATACGAACAAACTACAAGCAGGTACATAGTGGGCACACGTTGTACATGATGTCGAGCAGTCAAGCATCTATTAAATGCCCATTCAAATGTCGGTTAGAATCACGCACCGTGGCGAACCTAGTGGTCCATGAAACAGCCTGGAAGACCATTATTATTAGTGACTAACAACAACCGACAATTAACAGACACAAAAAATATGATAATGGAAACTTTTGGGAGCTATATGCTATCTAGGCAACAATAAAATGCACTTTTAGAATTCACTTTGTTTCAGTGTTGATTTTAAGAGTTATACACATAGAAAATATACAAATTTTAAATGCTATTTTTATAGAATAAAGTTTGTCTTTGCCAATTGTTAGTAAATAGTCAAATTAAATTAATAAGGCGTTGCTATGAGACTTGCTTGACCGCTGATTGTTATTTCTTAACAATTGGTAACTGCTTAGTGACCAAATTATATTCATAGAAATAGTTTTATATTTTATAATTATAGGACACTCCAGCTATTGTTCCAGAGCAGTGTTGCATTTGTCTTCTATTAAGCGATATGGAGTAGTTCTGCATTGTCAATAATTTGAGAATCGTTAACAAACGCAACAATAATCTTTAATCGTATATTATTGTTAGCACTTGCTGTACTGGAATGCCGTATGTGCCAGAAACAATATTCACGAGCTGAAATAACAATTAGGCCTGTGCAAATTAATGATGCGCTGTAAATTAGAATCACAGGCTGCAACACATTCCCCAGCGTTTCCGGCGCATATATTCAAAACAACGTTGAATTGAATTAAATTCCAAGGCGTTATTAAGGCGTTAATTCACTTAGATCAATCTGCGTGAAATCAGATTTTATTAAAGCGCAATAAATGCTACACTAATTAAACACTACTGAATTTCTTGTCTGTGACATTTATAATTAAAATTGATTATTGAATTAATAGGTAATATTTTATATATGATGGTTAATTATGCAATAACATGCATGCATATTTACAACATGAGTATCAATTAATTAGTGTTTTTGGAAATTTAATTAATTGGTTTGTTAATTTCGATTTTATCGATTTTATGTTGTGATACTTGTAATTTTTACAGCATTTACAAATCTTAATTTTGAATTGAGCAAATTAAAATTATTGGTATTAAAACTAACAAAGAAATAAAAATTGTAATAATATTTTACTATAAAAAATACATAATTCTGTGCACTTTAAAAAACACATTTAATTTTCACTGTGTTTTAAATGATCTTGAAATTTAAAATTTTAAAATGATCTCAAAAAATATATTAAATAAAATTATTTATTTTCAATTTTTTTATGAATAACTTAAGAGTCATATTGATCATACAGAAGAAGGCAACATACCGAAAACGTTTTAGCAAGTGACTAAAAGTAAGTGTTAGAGTGAAATTTTATCAACATAATGAATAACTTCATTCAAACGAAAACTCAAAAAAAATTAATTGCAGCAAAACATACAACTGGTGCGTTTATTGTAAACTATTTGAAAATACTTGTAGATTATTTTTTTAGATTAAACCGTATGTTTAGTTTACATACGTAGAAATAATAAACAGTAAATTAAGTCTAGGAGAATGTATTTAAATTTAAATTTTCAAAATGAAAACATTTTCTATCTAGCAAACACATTTTTCTGTTTTTTAAATTGTTTGTTTTCTGAGGCCACTATTTAACTTTTTACTGGTATGTTAGCAACAAATTCTACAAATTATCTGTACAACTTTTTTTTTAATTGCTGCAATTCCCTTTTATCCTAGAATAAAAAAATGACCTAAATCACAAAAAATAAAGTGTTCCATTTTGAGAGAAATAAGAAATGGATTGAAATATTATTCTTCAATGTTAACATAAAACAGTATATCATAGTTGTAAATTCTTATGGAATGCTTTATACACTTTTATAGTACAGTTGTTAGATAAAACTGTTGTATCTTGAAAGCATATTTCTCGAAAATTGCTTTTGCTGTTTTCAGTATTATTCACTTTGCTTTCGGTTGGGTCAATATTTCATTCATCGATTTTCGCCGTTATTTTATTACCCGCTCCAGCTCCATAACATATTTTAAGAGAGACAAATGCCCACGTTAGCTGCCGCACCGTCGTCCTCCGCGCTTAACTCGCGCATCTTTCGTTTTTATGATTTTATATACTTATAGCCTTCTATTCTCAATACTGTTCCATACAGAAATATTGAGATTCAGTAAGACTAATAGTTTTAATCAGGAAATCATATTTAGAATATATAATAACACTCAGTATGTTTAAAATTAAACTCAATTGCTTCATTTATTCAATTTTTATTAGTTTTATTATAAAATATGATTAATATCTATTGAAACTATTTGTAGATTTTTAACGATGCACTCGTTTGCATAAAGCATGGCTGACAAGCTTTTACTGCAAATAACTGCCGAATATGCGAATATGTTTTATAGGAACGAGAATAGAAAAGCGTTAACCTTCTATTGAGCGCGGTGTCACCAGAGTGTGAAAAAAAAAAACAAGAACGAAAGATTCTGAAAGCCGTTTCGCTTTCTTAATATTCGCATATTTGCCACCCTCAACGCGAAACGGAGAGTAAAAAAGCGACAAATAGAGCAGGCGCGAATGCAATCTGGCAGAGTGCCGGCTCTTCGAATCGACTCTGATGCTGGCGCAAATAATGCAATAAATATTTTGGTGTCGTTTCACTAATTAAAGAAAATCTCCTCAAACATTTCTAGAAGATGTTAATTTCTCAACGTAAAATTGATAAAAAAATACATCTTGTATAATTTAACTTCAAGCTAAAATTAATATAGTTAATATGAGACATATAAATGTAAATAAACTATTTGGCAGCGAGATGACGTTCATGTTGATAGCGATACTCGTCATAATACATACCAACAACAATAATGTACAATAAGTGGTAAGACTATTTTGTTTTGACAATTTTTTTTGTACACAGTTACAAATCAAATTGTATAAGTTAAATTTAAGATTGATACCTCAAATTGTTTTTTTTTTAATTCTAGACACAACGCAAATTAAATACTTGAAAGTAATTACTTAATTTGAAGCACTTTGCACTCTTCTGTATGCGACCATTAGCAAACGTCAATTAAATCTATGTTGATTGACAATTTCCCCTCCTGCATGAACAAAGAAAATCACACTCAGGCGCTGATTGTCTCTCGTCTTTTCTTCACTTCAATCATTTGTTCCTTTAATGATTCATTTATTCATTCCGTCCACAAGTCTACACATTTCTCAACACAACCATCGTCTTCATCCGTCTCTCTTCTCTGTTTCGCACTGCAGTAAAAACAACTTGTGCTTGCTCATTGTACAAGCACATCACCCTCAAAGCCTGTCTTCATCTTGGATAGTTTTAAGTCCTCTTAGCAAAGACTTGGACTTAGTGTCTTGGACTTTCAGCCCTTTCCCTGCACAAGTGTTCTCCGTTTGTCTTCGTGTTGTTGTCTTCTATTTGAACTGCTGCGTACTAGGGATAATAACCCTCGGATTGTACACTCCCACAATACATTCTATAGGGAGCTGTTGTGGAATAGGCAAGACTAAGAAGAGGATATTTTATGTGAGTTATTTCGTCAACTTAGTTGTTGAAGAATGTTAGGGCGAGCTTGGAAAGCAGTGTGGTGTAGTTACATCAAGTTGAATTGTCATCGACATTGTCTTTCAACATGTTGACAGAAGGGGCGGCTTAGGCACGTGTAAGTCGAGAGAATCTACTCGTATGTCAAATCTGGTCGAATCAATCATATTACAACTGTTCACAGCTGCGGCGAGTCGGAGGGAAGCCTCGAGGACCATTTGTTTTGGCGTCCCTCTGGAAGTTGGAATTTAGGTGGTTTCGTTGCAGTCGTGGGCATTAATTAGCTGGAAACGCAGCATAATTGGATGTGTTTAGATAACAACGTGGCAGTCGTTGTAGAATCGAAGAAATTAATTGCACGACCACAGAGAGCGAATTATCGCTGGTGTCTATCATATGTAGGTTGACCACGTGGAGCCTCGGGCAATTATGGTCATTTACATAGTGTTACCATTATGTACCAACTGGATTACTCTACACACCACTTTAATTAATTACCTAAAACACATAATATACACATGCTATTTAAAATCAAAATTTATTTTATCTTTCATGCATTCCATTGTTTCTATTTTGTGTAAAAAAAAAACCACGCGTTTATTGTTGTGTATTGCCTTTTGTTGGTGCAGTAGTCTGCTTTCCTTACTTTTGTTCCAATTAATTACTTCTTTGTACTAGGACTTATTTATGACGGTTGTGCACGTCGACAATTTTTCCCTATTATTGTTATTTCATTGTGCTGCCTGGGGTTCTAACTCACCAACACCATGGACGTCATATTCTGGCACGATGCATGTGAAAATTTTTCGATATACGTATATGTATGTGCGAAAGGGTCGTAAAGGGGAAAAACCTAGAAATATACGCCCTCAGCTGAAGTTGAATCCTTGATTTACTAGGTTAAATTTGGCACTGGACCAAGTTAAACCCATATCTACAGTTTGTCTTTTGTGTTTTATACATGTGTTTTAGATAAATTATACGGAGTGTAACCACAATTGTGGTTGCTTTAATTAATAATTTCTAAATTACTATTATGTTTTATTGTCTATTGTAGAAGCTTTATTTATAGTTTAATGTTGCTTAGTGTATGCTACTAATCTTTAATCAGGAATGGCTAAGAATTGAAATAAATTCCGATAACAATTAACCAGCTCACACAAACCACGTTCAATTACATCTAATTTCCTCTTGATTAATTACCCTACCCGATTCGCAGCACTGTTCTCCACTATTCCCCGATGTCCTCTAATATCTCTACCAGTGTTTGCATGTCCGTCGTTCCGCTCATTCCCTGTCTGGTTGTGACGCGCGTGTAATGCACGTTGCCATTATAATGGCCCTAATGGGGAGACAATAAGCGCCATCTACTCTGTGCGTGGACCCGTAGACCTGCACATCGTTTACTTTACGGGCCATCAAACCATCAATATTCTATTTAACCACTTTGTTCATCCGATACCTACACTGATACTAACGTAATTAGACAATCGTGTCTGGCTCGGATTTAAGCAGAATTGATTGGGCGCGTTACTTGGAAATTGTCTGTTTGACGATCAATTGTTATTCATTTTTGAATTACTTAATAATTAGTTTTTGGATAATTTGTGCTATTATTGTGTAATGAATTTGCTGAGTTCTGTTGGTTAGAATCGTGGAGTAATTGAATGGATCTGCTTGACGTTCATTTATTGTAAGCGTTTTGCAATTAGGTATAATCGGTGGATCATGTAGAGATCACTGGGACGATTGAAAACAATGAGGACCATTGGTCAAGTTGATTAACTTTAGTTTCTTTCATTAAGTGCAATTTGCGGCGTAAATAAGTAGACACTCGACGCCAGTTGGAGCGTACTTGATCGAAGAGGCGATTTATTTAGGTGATTTGCCGGTGGGTTTCTAAGTAGATATCTTTTGGTTTCACTTGAGTTAATACATTTCGAGATGAACATTATGTAGTTATGTTATAGATTTCAAAGAACAAGTATAATTTATTTACATTGAATAAAATAACATATTATTTAAGGATTATTACCGTATCAGTAAATATTATTTTCTAGTTCTTAGTCCGTTGCTACACACATATACTTACACACATATACTTAGTCTTATCAATATTTAATTCTATTCCCCAAGTGTTATAACTCTCAATTAATTTTCTACACATAAATTCCGTGTCTTTTTCTTTTTCTTGACCGATTATAATTTGATCATCAGCAAATTGTAGGGTGTAAAGCTGTTGTTCCACATTAATATTGAAGCCCCTTCCAGCGAATTTTTGTTTCCAGAGCTTTAAGGCTGATTCTATATAGATTTTGAATAAAACACAATAGTTTAACTATAGAGTGTTGCATTGAATATAAGTATCTCGGAAATATTAGTAGTTCTGATGGTAGGGACGAAACCGAAAGTGATAGGAGCTTTAAATGGAATCTGGTGGGCTAACAACATCAAGAAGCACACCAAACTCAGAATATATAACTGCTTAGTCAAGTCAGTACTTATTTACGATGCAGAGACCTGGACTATCACAGAACGTGATAAAAAGCGTTTACTAGCCGCTGAAATGGACGCCATCCGGAGAGCTACACGTATTAGTCGATTACAAAAAATTAAAAACCAAAACATCAGGTTATATATAGAGATGACTGACTCAGTATTTGACTTTATAAACGAAAAGCAACTTTGATGGTTTGGCTATGTCCACCGAATGATGAAGGATAGAGTCCCAAAAAGTCTTTTACTTTGGATTCCTGAAGGAAGAAGGAAGAGAGGAAGGCCTAGACGTACCTGGCAAAACAATATCCAATACTTACTAAACACAAATGATCTAACGGACTGCCTGGATCGTATCAAATGGAGTGCACTAATCGCAAATCGTTAAAAGACGATGTAGAGCTATTCTATATATATATATAGTAAATATTATTATTTGATTTATATTTTATTTTACTAGATCATCAAACATCTTAAAATATTACATGCAAATCTACGCTTCTAAGTTCGGATGTACAAAAGTGTCACCACTACTTTTAAGAGAACTATGCTTCAAACGAATTTGGAATGATATTATTGTAGTACTATTGAAAAATTTAAATTTATTATTCCCCTGTTTTAACATAATCAAATGTATACATAAGTAAAAACTCAATTAAAACAAAATATTGAGTGTTGATATATAGAGAGCATAATTCATATATTAACCACACGTCAATTCAAACCAATTCATTTTGCTTACGGAAAACACCCGGAAAAGAACAAAATTAAACTTGCATTTATTTTCAGCGCAATGACTTCGTTGCAGATTTAAAATACATTTGTACTCTGATTAATTTTGTTAAATCAATGGAAATTTAATTTTATTTTGCTGTAACTAAAATGTTATAGCCCATTTATGCGTTGCCAAAATTAATTTCTACAGAATAATAAACTATATATTATTTTACGCAATTTAATACACAACATTAAAAAATAGAAACATATTGAGTTTTTAGAGTTGAGTCTGTACAAATAACTCTAAAGTGTAATTTGCAGGAAACTCTCACGTGCTAGATGATTTTGAATTTCATTGAGATGATTATTAAACTTTGCAACTGTCTAATCCATCTTGAAAGTTGTAATTAATGTTGTCTAATTATGTTAATTATTATCCGAGATATGATCATGAACGATAATATCATTAGAGAGAGGTAATTGCAGAAGTCTGCATATGCCTTACTTGGAACACATGCGTGTGTGATGAAATTGCAGTTTACTGTTTAAATTTTAATATTATAATGTTAAGTTTTCCAAATTTAAATATTATTTTCCTTCTATGAGAGATTAATTTTTTTGTTTTTTGTTTTACATTATTTTAACTTGGATTTTAGTATGCAATCAATGCTTTCACTGGTTTTTTGTTCATGTTTGATAGTTGCCATGAATCTCAGTACCTGTGACCATCTTCTCTTCCTTTTCTTTTGTCTTTACTCTATATATCTAACACTGGGACATTTCCATTTCTAACATGCAAACGCAATGTTTTTAATCCGCAATCCGGAAGACTGTGTGCATTTCTGCCTGCCAACGTTGCAGCAGCCATCATAAAGCTGAATACGAAAAGAAAGGAGTGCAGTAAAACGCGTAGTAAACCAAGTAAAAATGTGGCAAAAAGTAAGTCTGTAACTTATATTGAACTTTTTGTTATATTTTTGTTTTGTTTGCAGAGACAGGTCTATAAAAACTATTTCACAGGGTGTGACTGAAAGTATTCGAGGATTAACTGCAGCTGGGAATATTTTAATGTCTAACTATCCTGATATTGTCACCAGCAGAAAGAGTACACATTGGTTTATGTACTTTTTGCATGGTTCTTTTGTAATGTTGTTTTGTACGCTGTAACGTAGCGATGTGTTGTTCGCGGATACTTTCCGCCTTGCTTTTGCTGCTTTTCACGCTCGAGGTGCGAGCAGGACGCGGCAGGACGACGTCGTGTTCAGGGATTCCTCGCGTCGTCAGAGATGGCAACGCGCGACGCATATTAAAACGTCGAGGATGCGCCAGAAATGGCTGAAAACGTGTTCGGTAAGGAATTGGTCGCAAAACTGAAAAGTAGTAAACTAGAAAAGTATGAAACGACCCACGTGGAATAAAAACAAGTTTAGTGATCGGATGAAATATGCAGTTGCAATAACTTGGTTTCGAATTGAAAACTTGCTTTGCTACTATTATAAATAACTATAAAATAAATAGAATAATCTAGCACAGATGTATTGTAATGATAGTCAATTTGGTAGACGTCGTTTTAGTTCTTTTGGTTAGTGTGGTGCTTTGATGAATTGTAATCACACCTGAATGCACCTTCCACAACGGCATCGCATCGAAATCGCATTTGATTCGCAAATCAATAGAAAGCAATTGAATGGGAATGGGAATATTGAGACGAAATGGGTTTGACGAATGTGCCCGCTTCGTCCTCGTCCGATTTAGACGCCTTTGATCTTCTCGGCGGCGGCTGCTGCCACCGCGGCCCACTTCACTTCCAGTTGCGTACGCGTCAGGGGAATATAAATTAAGTTCGTTTCGGCCGTTTATATGTTACCGGATGTCGATGAGACATTTATTTCACAATTCAAATGCAACATTTTTTGACTAACACCTTCAATCAGAAGCATCAACAGTACGAATTGGCTGTTAAGAGAAAAAATTCCATTCTTTAGATGTGGTTTAATCAGTGGCAAACAATCAGGTGATGTGGGCTACTAATATTTTATATATAATGACAATCTCAATGATCAATGACAAACTACTTTGTTACAAATTAGAAAAAAGAATATTTAAATCCATATCTAATTTCTTCATTATTATAAATAATATTTTATAACCTTTTCTAACAGTATATAAAATAAATACAGGTTTAAATCAAAAATATTGTTTTTAGTGAATTATTGAACTATGTTTAAAACTAAGTTCCAAAATTTGATAAGAGGAAAGGATATTTAAATGTATTTGTTGTATGATCGCCTAATTGTATTAATAGTACTATCATTCAAAAATACAAACATGTTAATTTATGTGAATCCATTACGAAAACAAAAAAATAACACAAATAAATCAACAAATAATAAATGAGTGTTTAAAGAATTCATTACATGATATAGAAATGAACCTTTAAATACTCTTTAATAATAATTTTTTATTAAACTCTTAAATAACATCATAAAAATTACTCAAATAAAGCAATTCTCAATTGGTAACGCAACAACAGAGAATATTATATTCGAGAAACACGAGTTTGAATATTATAAATACATAGTATATATTTTTACTGAATCCAATAACTGCTAATAGTCTTGGTAATTAATACAGTATAATTAAGTGCATTAAGCTCTACAACAAATTAGAACAAAGCTATTAATTTTAGTGTACGATGTACTTATTTCTAGACATTTTCTGTTTACTTAGAAAAAAAGAAAACAAATTATATTATATTATTATTATTATATTTATAATTCATTATGTTGGTTTAACTTTATTGACACTTGAAACGTTTTCGGCTTGTTGCTTTGTTTATTTTATAAACAAATATTTACCAATTGTTAAAGTAAAGTTATTTATGTTAAATTTGTTAACATAACAAATTATGTATGGTAATAATATTTGCAGATTGTTTTATTTTTTTAAATATAAATATAAAAGATATTATTATCCTTACACCGTGCTAACATAAAGATTTATGTAAAACATATTTGAAACATGCAGCCACAAAAATAGAAATTCAATATCTGTTGTATTCAATTTCATAAGGACAATTCAGGAGTATAACACAAAATATCAAGTACAACAACATAAAAATAAATAAAACTTGCAACACTAAGCATGCAACACATGTTACTGAACCTAACCTATCAAAACCAAAGTAAAGTCTAAATATGAAAAACATGCTTTTCGCATTTTAAACTTGAAATTCCTTACTGTATTCTGTAAATCAAACAGCACAACACCATCAATCATAAATTAATACACCATACTACTGCATTTATCTTAATATTTGCTTCAAGTATTCATAATAATTTATAATAATTGCTCAATAAATTGGCGCCCAATGCGAAAATTATGCTCTCATTGCACAATTACAGCATCTCATGCGATTAATTATATGCAACAAATATCCTCTTGTTGTGGAATTATATAGGACTTGTTTATTTGCTCGACATGGTTCATTGCGGCCAATGTCCTTCGAAAGCTAGGCATATAATAGAATTTAAATGCATTGCGCGTATCATTTACTTGCGACTTTTTGTCGCGTTGTTTTTACCTTGGTGTTAATTGCGTGTACGGATACAGCTTATAAATGAATGTGAGGTGGGAATGTAGAGCACGGATTATAATCACGCACTAATTCATTCATTCTAGTGGAGATAAGCGTGCTGTGGTGGCGGTTGTTGATTATTATGCATGCCACGTCGTGGGGTACTCTCACGACATCTGGAGTAGGGTAAGTTGAAAAAATGTAGTGTCAGAATTAAAATAAAGAAGTTCAGATGTTATATGGCTAATTTAGTTAGAGAAGTGATTTTTTAGCTAAAATATAGAAGAAACTAAACTAATTTATAAACAATTTAGTTTTTGTAGAAATTGTTGTTTATATCAATATGTAACAGATTCAGTTAATTTTCTGCTTTCCTGTTGACGCCAAATAATTTACGGTAATTTCACTCTATATCATCAACTTTTTTATCTACATAAATTTAAATTCACGTTTCTATTGATAGCAATTACAAAAATAGTGCATGAAAAGTGACAATTAGCATAAGATTAAGTCTTGAGATTAAGTTTTAGGCTAGTGACGTTTTTATGCGTTATTTGCATTATGCACACTTGTTTATCAATAACCAAAGCAACAATTAGAATTATTATTATTATTATTTGAGACTGGGTAATGTAGCAAAAAAAGAAATTACTGTTATTTTTTAGAGCTACTGCAAGCATACCAGATTCCGACACCGTAGTTTAACAGTTATTAGGACTGAATTCTGTGAGAGTATATATTGTATTGAATATATCCCCAGCAGGATTTGAACCCGTGTCCTCGCTACCGACTGATAATAACGGAGTTATTATCAATAACACTATTTGGCATCAATTAAGTTATTTCTAATTCTTATTGTTGTTTTCTTTTTCTAGTCAAATAAAAATGTGTACTTGTTTTTTTTTTTTCTATATGAGTTTGTTTTCTTAGAGTTAATATATCGCATAGACAAGTAATATAGATTATACGCCAAAACTGTGACTGAAGAAAATTTTAAACAATTATTGCATAGTGAACATATTAAATTAAATAATTTAATTTATTTTTAAATACATCAAATTTATTTAACACTACTGCAATTTGCAAACCAAATCTTGGACATTCTTTTTGAGTTGCCAATTGCTATTGCATTTGCGTACCTTCCTCCGCATAATAATGAGGCCATCTTCACTTATCTCACTTTGTTTATACAAGCACTCAAATTATAGAATTACCCTCATGTATACAATATCATATCTCCGTGAAACTCATCCTCCACCAGCATCCACGCTCAGCCGCTCGTAGATCGTCGTTAATCGGCTCGCGAAGAAGTCGCACGCCGCCCGCGGCCTGGCAAAGGCGACATGTATGCCGCATTAATTCGCAATAACTGTCACGCGCTCAAGCATTTTCATTAATAAACATGATTTATCATGTCTATTACCTTACCATTCTCGACACGGCGCGCCCATTGCAATCGGTTCTTCTTCATTTTCATAAACGCATTCCACTTGCATACTTATTATTGCTGCGTGTCAATTAAGCAATAGAGCGCATATCATTTAGTATTCATTGCCAACATTATCAGGCGCCATGGACGTAAAGTTAATTTTTAATTAATCAGACTGTAGTAGTATGACATCGTTTTCCATCTCTAGTATAATATATAAATGTGTTACATGTAGTTGTATATTAATTTTTACGTTGTGTCAAGGTTTTATTAAATGAATTAAATATTAGTATGAGACTATGCTTTTCTAATTAATTGCATTGCTTATTGTTTGTAAGTATGTTTTTAATCGAATTAAACTCATTTGTTTGCAACACTTTTATTGTTCAATGTGTTTTTTATTGTTCTATTATCCTCTAAAGCACTTTGATTGATTATAAATGAAACGCAGAGTCCTGAAAACAAATTTGATTAAATCTCAAAAGTAGAAATACAAGACAGAAATTCATTTGTTTGCTTTTTTCTTCTTTCAAGTTTCTTTTGAACAAAGCAAGTGGAAAATTAATTAATAAAATACATTTATTTTGGTTTTCTTAGAATGGAGATTTTCTTTTTAAGGTTAATATTAAGAAATATTTAGAATGATATTTATTACTTCAAGCAATATTGAGAAAATATTACATATTAACCCTTAAAATCATATTTAAAAAAAAACATAAAAATTAAACCAAAATAATTTTTTAATTAGATTTAATTTGTTAACTAAATGAAGCAAATTAATTAATAACAATTAATTCATTCACAATAAAAATCACTAATTTTCGCCAATCTACTATATTATTTTTCTTTTCTGTGTTGTTTTCTATTAATAATACCCAACAAACTTTAATTTTAATATTTTTGAGTGTGGTCACGAAGTGTTTAAGATTCATATTGTTGAAAATTTGCACTATAACACTTACTTAAAATTGATTTATAAAACGTTTTCGGCATGTTGGCTTCTGATACTGAAGAAGGCAACATGCCGAAAACGTTTTATAAATCAATTTTAAGTAAGAGTTATAGTGCAAATTTTCAACAATTTAATATTTTTAATAGAATAAGTTTGTAAATGTTTAATTTTATCTATTTTACCTCAAATTTATAATCCGTAGTATATTCTATTTATTAATAACACTGATATTTATAACACAAAATTTTGATTTAATTTTTTACAACGCATAGACTTAACTGAACTTAACTATTTTTGATTATTAAAATATTTTAGAAGGTTAGAAGTTTGTCTCATAACGTTGACTCTATTAACATAATAAATTTAAATCCACATTGTATATTTGAAAATGGATCCTGACTTATTTGGTTAAATGGTGAATAAATTATTTAATTAATTTTTGACTAATTAATTCTCGCATATTTTGCATAAATTCAATAGTTAGAAAGAATGTTATGTCATTCATGTACATATTTGAATTAGAGTAAAAGTAGGCAAAACATAATCTTTATTTGAATATTTGCAATTTTATAATTGTTGTTTTTTTATATATAAAACAGAAAAAATGGGAATTTTTTATATTACTCTACTTTATTATATTTTTAATTTACGAATTTAAAGTCTTTCTAGATTTTCTTAGAAGAAGATTTTTAATTTTGGTAGATAATGCAAACTTCTTTTTTAATTTTGTTTTGCCACTGGTTTCTCTCTTTCTTGAACAACATTTTCAAGTAAAGTATTATATTTTTTTTGTTTTGGTCTTTTATAGATTTTGATATTATGTAAGTATATAATATAATACCAGTTAACAATGTTTTCTATTCTTCACTTTGTTTTCGTAGTAACAACTCTAAGGATGAAATAAATTATTATAAAAGATTTCTTACGCTTGATTAGATATGATTCCCGGTAATATCATTAAATCATCCCAATGCGAATTCTTCCTGTAGCCTTTTATGCCCACTGGATAGAAAATTGGCATTGGAATCGAACCGATTTTCGCTCCTCACGCGTGCCAAACCCAAAACGCGATCACGAGTGCGCTTTTTTGGAAATCTACCAAACCGTACGACTTCCATCCCGTCGATTTCTACTTACTACAACTTGCGTCTCGTTACGCCGCGCCTGCGGCCGACCCGCTCATCTGCAAGATCTCTGCAAATGCGAACTGCGCAAATTCCGGCATATTGTGCACGCGTGCCGGGCAAGAAATAAGGAATGTGACATTATTGCACATCCGGCGGCGGCAGCGACGAAACTCACTTTGCGCCTGCTCGAAATTGGTTCATATGTCATGCACTTTGCAGTGCGATTCCTATCGCTCTGCGGGGCGGCAAAGAGACGAGATTCCAAATCACTATTACCCTGGCAGCGGTGCGAATTATGCAGATGGCAGAGAGCGAGAGGCGAGTGATTAATCTCCGTGTGGCATTATGTTGACGGTGGGGTTGTCTATCACCCGCTTGTTGTTATTGCTTAACAAGGATTATTGATTTGAAATCCAACTGCTATTGTCAAGAATTGTCACTATGTTATTTCCAGAGATGGTAAACTGATTTAGTCTGATCTGGATTAATTTTTTTATTTTCATTTCAACCAGTGTCAATAAACTAAAGTTGATACCCTAGTATCCTAGTTACCCATTAATAACACGATATTACCTCGATGAGGTTTTGATCTAATCACGCAATTGACGTCTTAGCTTTTGCCATCTTGCAGTGCGCACGTGTTCGATCCGATAAATTGCATTTTAAGGTCTTGGTGGTGCAAAATTCATGCCTTCCTTCAGTTCGCATAGTTGCCACTTCCTCTCACCTCTGTCCTGAGAGGCATTCGAAGTTACCATTTGAATCAATGTTCAACATTTCTTAGCTTTCAAGCAGAGGTTTTACCTGCCCCAGACAGAAAGTTAGAATTGAATCTAGTAATCTAATACTGGTTACAAAATGATATTTCTGCTCGTAGCAGCATAAAGGGCAAAATTTTCAACTTGGAAAGATCTTTATTGTTTTAATGGTTGTTGTTATGAGTACTTTCAATGGATGTGGAAAGCGATATGCATAATACACCAAAACAACAGTCATAAAATCCATAAGGTTTCTAACAAACTAAAAACGTACCAAAACTAAGCATGTACTAATCATGTCACTTAAAATCTATGATTAGAATATTAGATACATCTATAGAAGGAAATTTGATAAAAAGTTTATTGGTTTAAAAGATAAAAGTGTGTTGGATTAATTTTAATTTTGTTACCTGTAACCAACATTGGCATTAATGGTTCCCTCTGTAGCAATTGGAAGTATACTTTGAACATCATTTCCATATTCCTCTCTTCAAACATTATACAATGCCTTCTCCATTTCCGAGCTGGAATCTCGAGTCGAAAGTGCAGAATATCCTCATAGCTGTGACATGGATGCTGGAGCAGGTCCCAACGCGGTCGGCACGTATTGCTGGACCGGCGCGTCCCGACGCTCATTATAAGTGCGGTTAATATCGAAGTTGTGTCCTCTCAATGGGCCAGATCGGTGTCGGCCGGTTTCCCTGCGATGATTACCAATTAGGTGTGTTTCGTGATTCGGCCATTCCGGGACTTTGGAGACTTGCGCACGCAGCAGACCCTGCCATGAATGCCACGCTTAAGATAATTGTTCAATGAGAGTCCTCTGGGATGGCTAGTAGTGGAATTTATTTCCAATATTCTATTTTTAGAGTTTCATGATTCACCTAAAGTTGGAGTGATTCAAACTCACCAGTTGTGATTTTAAAATACTTGACAAGATGCAATTAAGTTAATTGTCTATTTCTTTTGTTACAGCTAGCGCAGTGTTTGAAGTAGAAGCTGTTCAAGGGAATATCGCCAAGTTGCCCTGTGACATTACGCCAGCACTGCCAGGAGATAAGATGCACATTGCCATCTGGTTCAAGGAGGGCACTGGTCGCAAGACGCCAATATACTCGTAAGTGTATCACACTCAGTTGGGTCATTTGTAGAAAAAGAAAGCAGTAACATAACAAACTGTAGAGGGAAAGCATTTACTAGGTTTATTTGTGTAAAGATTGTTTGTAACCAAATGTGGTTAGAATTGAGATTAAATTTTTGCCTTGCTTTGCAGCTCAGTCGGTAAGCCGCCTGACTGTGGCAGTGACAGCATATTCTAGGAACGCGGCTTTTTCAAATCCTACTGGGGGTATATTCAATTTAATTCATATTCTCATTAAATTCAGTTCTAATAACTGTTAATAATAACCCTCATAGTCGATGCATTGTAATGGAATTGAGATCATGCTTGTATTCG
>JAODIE010000012.1:2624600-2641898 GCA_027575565.1 Diploeciton nevermanni
TTACACTTCTATAATATGTACTCATATTAAGCTTTTAACTTTATTATCGGTATTTTGATGAAAAACTTTTTTTATGGAGGATTGTAATTGTAAATAAACAAATTAATTTACGAGCAATTCTAAAAACTACTATTGTAGCAAAATGATTAATTGCAATACATAAATAAATATAGTGCAATATTTGAAATAATTGAAAAAATCAAATTTTATTAAACAAAGAGTTTAAAAAAAGATTTAAAAAGTTTTAATTTAAAACTTATTCATTCAAATTATAAAAAATATTTGTTACGATTACACTGCATAACAAATATAATTATGTCTTAACAACGGGACCTAACATTGCTATTTCATAATTGATTAATATTTATTTCAATTTAGGAATGCATTAGAGCACAGAACTAGATAAGTTTAGCAGAGACGTTGTGCACAGAGATGACACGTTCTTGTCCGATGCTCTTGGCGAAGACGGCGAGCGACACGATTCTGGGAGTCTCTAATTGGTGATGGTGCTTTCAGCGGATTTGAGGATCTTTGTGAAACCGATGAAATATTCTAAAGCTTTCTTACTATTCTTGATCAACTGCCTGACTTCAGGGTCAGCAGTGCTCATCTTTGTGACAGCACATCGCAGAAAGTTGAAGGATTTAGAAACGTCGGTTATGGAAAAGTTATCGGGATAGAGAAAAATGACTACAAAGGCAAAGAGGATACACAATTTTGTCTATATATTATTAATAAACGAAAACTAATAAATAAAAAAATGTGTTAGATGTGATTTAGCTAGGCGTTGCCATGAGTAAGAAGACCACGGATGTGATTTGGTGACTATTGATATGTTGCCATGACAACGGGTGTGTTGTTTTACCTACAGATTTGTAGTTATGACTACGGTTGTTTATTGGAAGAATAACGAGTGCTCATGTTGATGACACTGGTTGAGCTGTGTTCGAGAATAGAGCTCGGGGGCAGCAGGGTGGTTGAGACGAGCTTCTGGAGCAGGAGCACTTTGGTAGCAACCATTTACTAAGTTCTAAGAAATGTAAAAAACTAACTATTAATTTGGGAACTAAATAATAAATATTGTTATATCATTTAGATTGGTTGTTGTTTGAACTTGATATGTGAACTAATTTTTATTATAAATTTTTTTTATTTCATTTTTTAAATATTAATTTGTATGTTGCTGCTTAGGTAATTATAATTATTCTCATACTTTGCAAGTGTAAAGTTTTATCATTCTAGCGGTGATGACGCGGTCTAGAATAAAATAATCAGCACTTCAAAATACACATAACACTTCAATAATCAAGACAACACGCAACTGCTAATTAAAATAGATAGTGGTGCTAAGGACGTATGGGTACATTTTCCATAATGGATATTAGATAAAACACAGAAATTCAAATTTATGCAAAAGTGTCCTGTGCATTATGGTATAAAAACTCACGATGTTGAAAACCAAAACCACTTTAAACATCAACAGCCTATCAAAATGGTAAGAATTGCAACAATATTTCTAATTTAATTCCTAAATAAATTCTTATTTTTTCAATTTCTTTATTTTTTTACAATGGGGATAACAATATATAGACAAAATTTTACATCTTTTTTACCTTCATGGTTCTATTTGCTTTCTCCCATGCCCTTACCGTATTCGACGTTTCTGAATCCTTCAACTTGCTACGACGTGGCGCCGCAAAGATGATTACTGCTGTCCCTGAAGTCAAGCAGTTGGTTAGAGATGGTAGGGAAGCTTTAGAATATTTCATCGAGGCCATTTTTATGAACATTCTCAAAACCGTTGAAAGCACCATCACCCAGCAATTGGAGACCTCAAGGATTGCCGCACTCGTCGTTCTCGCCAAGAGCATTGGACAAAAGATGCAAGAAGGTATCATCTCTATGCAAAACGCCTCAGCTAAACTTATCTAGTTCAGTGCTCTTAAAATGCATTTCAAAATTAAAATAAATATTAGTTAATTATAAAATAGTTTCAACTTATGCTATTATGTTTATGCTTTGCTTTTTAAAAATGTATATTTAGTTCAACATGATTTAATATATATTTTTTTAAAACTGAAATTAACTTATTTTTAGCGCCATGATTTGATTTTATCATTTGGGACATCTGTAATTTTATTTCCAGCGGGAAAAAGCCTGCAATAGCGGGGCGCTTTAATTGCAGTTCATTGTTACGTGACCTACGAGCCACCCCCTTTGCTTTGGGGCGGTTACTAATAGAATTGACTGATCAAATAAATGGGTTTTAACAGATTTTTAAAAACCTAAGACAAGACATCAAAGATTGACATTGATAAATTACAAAAAGAAAAATGACAAAACTCTAGACTATATTGAAAATTGTAGTTGTACAAATGTTTCTAATGCAAATAGTGTTTAGTTTTAAGTAATTTAAATTCAGTGACATACAGTCTAAATAACAATTTTTAATTTAATATTAATGCCTATAAAAATAAAAAAAAACAAGACAGAATTATTGAATAAACAAATTATATTTTTAAAGATATTAAATTGGGTAATAATTCAATATGTATAATTTACTCGATATTGTTAATATTGGTATTTAGATTGGTATTTGTTTTTTAGTATATTGAGATCGCCATTTATGTTTAATATTACCTTACTTTTCTTCTACTAATAAAGTTACAAAATTTCTATGTTTATAATGACATGCAAACAAATATAGTATATTATGATGTTTTATTCACAAAATATTATTGACATTATTAAGGAAAGTATAATATGAGTGGAAACAAAAAATAAGTACAGTTGGGGTAAGAGTAAAGTGTCTAATTTCAATTGTTTCAATTATTCAATTAAACTTTGCTGTGTAGACACAGACATTATCAGCGGTTTTTATTTACAATGCCACTGGATTAAAACAAAGGTGTTACATCTCATACAAACTAAACTGGGTCTGTATTGTGCAGCCCCCAACCGCGGAAACGTTTGGATTTTTAATAATCCTCTGCTAAAATATATTGCAGAATAATAAACAAGGAACAAAACAAGTAATTAAAATGAATGGTTTACATAGTTATGAAATATTTTAAAATCTTTTCAATAATTTTTAGTTTGTAAAAATGTAATACAACATTTAAGGCATTTACACAAATACAATATTTATAATATTCAAATGAAATGTAAGCTTCACTTGTATAGTAGCATTTTCAATTATATTAGATTCGTGGTATTTCATCATTATTTCATTGAAATTAGTAAAACACAAGCTAAAATAGGAAGCTTTCTTTCGTATAATGATGAATATCTCTACAATAATTTTATAACTTACACTCAATAACTCTCACATAGCACACTACAATGCATCCATTTAGTACATAAAATTATCTACTGAAGTATAATAAGAACCTTATTCAGCTCCACTTATGGCACAAGATGAGGTAATGAGATATCCTCCATCATAAATATTCCCTTGTGTGATACTTATGATTTACGATTAGTGCAACATGCGTATCAGCCATCAGGTATGCATAAGATGTACGCCACACCTTACGTGCAAATACGTTGAATATACGCAAGATATATGAATGTGTAAAGACATGTTTATAGCTAGCCGCCTCCTACATTTGTATGTAGTTTAGCATTGGAGCGTGGCGGTGACTGCGAGAATATATGAGAGACTAGTGGCACATCTTCCACGTGCATTTGCACGTTCCTGAATTAAATATTCACTCCAGTAGCTACTAAGTTCGCATTTACACTACGTGCAATCATAATTCTCAATAGAGAACAAAAATAATTTAAATTCTCATGAATCATTCGACGATAGATTTTGATGAGAAACAATTTTGGTTTGCTATTAACTAAGAAGGAAATAATGAGTTTTTCAGTCTATTATATAGGACAGGAAATAAAATAACAGAAGCTTTTCTCTAATAAATTTGTTTAACATGAAATTGCACGTGTTGTTTGATAGCCTAGTTTATAATTCTGTGCAGGGGTGGGCATTTTTTCCGGACGGCGGGCCAATTTCAAAACAAACAAAAATTGACTTTTCTATTGGTTTAGTGTCCCCTTCGAAAGCATTGCTAACACAATGGATTGATAATTTACAAAATTAATATGGCAGATACATGAAAATAATATTCTTGATAAGATAAATTGAACATAAAATTATTTCAATATTGATTAATGGCATAATAGACTTTTATGCCTCATAATACAGTAAGAGAAGTAAATCGACAAAACAGATGAAAAAACAAAGAAAACAATAATTTGAAATCTAACCAGCACATTTCTGTCAGCAGTTCTTGAATTATGTTGGTGCTTTGGCGAGCCGTAGGTTGCCGACCTCTGATTTTATGCATTGCACAAATTTGTATACAATTCTTGGCTATGTAGATTATATTTACAAAAAAACCATGCATTAAAACTCCCATAATTTTAAAAATTAATTAAGACTCTCTTGATTTAGATTAGGGGTCGGCAACCTACGGCTCGCGGGCCGTTTTGTACCACGCGCTATTACTGCTAACAATGTTTACAATACATAAAATTTAATATGCGGCCCGCATAAGAAAATGTATTTTCAAAGTGGCCATCCATCTGAAAAAGTTTGCCGACTCTTTGTTTAAATTATTTAGAAAATGAAGAAAACTAAGAAAATTAAAAACTAGTAATGCCATTTATTGTAGTGTGATGTAGGTTGTGATTCAGTGTATACTATCTTTAGCCTCATACCAAGTACAATTATAATTCTCAAGTGAGAAATGTTTTGTTGCTGTTTTTTTTTTCTATCGTCAAGTGAAATAAATGTTTATTAACTTCCAGGAGTTCAGTGCACCAACAGTTGTTCACAGCACACAATAATAAATTGTTGTTCTCACAAATCTGATTCAGTTTTCATTTTATGTTGTGTTGTTTTCCACACTGACTTGTGCCATTCTATGTGTTTGCAGTTCCGCCAGAAACGATAAAGATCGTCGAGCACGGCGAGCAGAACGTTAAGAACTACATCCTCGGCCCATACAACGAGGGTGCCTCTATTAATATCACTTGCGTCGCCATCGGAGGTGAGTGAGGACACACTCTAACGCAATTTCCACCCCGCACTTTATTTTCACAAGCTGACATACTTCCAGGCTAAGAGAAGTACACCTTCCGTCTGCAAGTTCTGGACTCTTTGCTTTTCCACTGTTTCTGTTTGTGTGCTGATGCCATATGTGCACTTCATAGCCTCCCATGAAGAGTGTAAAAGCACAAGTGCTAAAGCTTTTAAGGACTGATTTATATCCCAAATACTTCTTGCATCTAGAGACTCCCACTCTCCTAACCTACAAGCAAATCACCTAATCTTCTAGTACAGTTATAAAATTCTAAAATTTCAATAGGTCGTCCACCACCAAAAGTCACCTGGTGGCAGGAAAACGCTCTCCTGGATGACTCCTTCGAATATCTCTCGGAACGGCGTGTTCGAAACGTGCTTCACATTGATAAACTCCAAAGAAAGCATCTGCATACCGTGCTGACCTGTCAGGCATCCAACAACAATCTGGTAGCACCCAAGTCCAGTTCCATCAGTCTGGACCTTAACCGTAAGTAGTATCGAATTACACCACGCTTGCTTGTTCCCGGGAGTAAGCTAAGCTGCATAAAGTTGATAATTTCGGCTAGAACTTTTCACATTGCCAGGCGGGGCGTGCGCTAAGTGAACAGACATGATTCCGAACAATGCACAGCATGTGCTGAGCATAATCAGCGATGCGCGTCGGCGGGAATGTATGCAAAAGAGCGGGAGTTGTGAGTGCAAACTCTCGACGTGCACAACTATGTGTTCGTTTGAGCATTCTTAATGCTAATCATACGTTCCACGCCTAGTGTGAAAATCTCATTCTACATTTGGAGATTATTACACGTTGTGGGGTTGTTGAAACAATGCAATTTAAATTAAAATTATTAAAAATTGTGCATAGAAGATGGAAAATATGTTACTACATGTTTTGCAATCCAGGCACATTTTCATGGAGATTAAATTTTATTAGTTATTTCATATTTGGTAATTTTACAAAATGGAAATATTTCTGTTATGAGTTCTAGATGAGAAGTTAGGAAATGTAACATACTCTAATATTTCTGTTTCAAGTTGTAGCATTTTGTTAAATGCACTAGATACTTTTCTGCTAGACTGCTCCGGGTTAAATTTTTTACGCTTCATATTCTGGCTGACATACTCAATAAAACGTTGTTCTCTTTGTTTTATTCACCTGGCTCTAGATTGATATATCAAGCATTTCTTATAACTGTGCAATTTAGCAAATTTACATGCATTTCATGGACTTGTAGAATCTCTACTCACATTCAAACATTAAACTGTTTCCGTCCACTTAATAAGCTGAATTTGAACCCTTTGAATAATGTAATGCGTAGTAAAATAAAAGCCTTTGAAATACGTTTGAAAAGTTGCTCCCCCGTTCACTTTTTAATAAAACCGATGGAAATAAAACGAAATAAAACGCTAGCTCAAGCTTCGTAGAAGGTCAATAGAAGTGGCCAAGAGGTGCAATGCGGCGTGGACATAATGGCCAGAGCACTATTTAAATAATCCTCACAACTCTCGGTCAGAAATTGGTTTTCCGAGGATATCTCATATCTTTGACCGGTTTAACTGCCCGGAGGGACCTGTTCGAATTCATTTGCTTTGTAACTCTTTTTATTACCCACGGGGCAGCGGCAGTACGTGTGTGGAATGTGCGCGTCGGATGCGGGTGGGAACGCGTGGAAAATTGTAATCGCGATAAAGTCGCCGAGTGCAAACCCCAAAAGCCTTCATGCGGGCATTGAGTGCAATCGGTGTCGATGTGCAGAAAGTGCACAAGGGTGACCGTCATATTGGTATTGGCGGTCTTGAAACAATGCTACAAATGGAAAATGGAAATGTGCGAACTTGCATTTGGGGTACAAGTGGGGTCGTAACTTAGACAGATTCGATTATTCTGAAAAGTAAATAATTTTGCTATTCAATGAAAACTGTAAAATTTATTTTAAATTATCTTTATTTTCATTATCACTGAGTCTACTTTAATTACAACATTCTATTCCTTTGGAATTAAATACACATATCAGGAATGCTACATTGTGGTTACCATCCTCTATCAATAAATAAATTTAATTAAACCGCACAGTGCACAGTTTTCTCAACGTTGTACTGAAGCAACTTCATCTCAATCAGCTTAATCAGACGTAATAACTTGAAAGCAGTAAAACGACTATTGCTACTCTATCTGCTGCAAGGAAACATGGGTGAATTCGAGTTGTGCACAAGGAAATTCGCACACCAATCGATTAAGATGGTTGCTTGACTGCAACCGGAGTAATTCATAGACTGCTTCGTCAATGCTACAACTACTATTTTGTATTAAAATCTACACTATTTTAACATGAAAGACAACTGGAAGGAGTAGAACGCAACAGCTTTCAACTGGAAGTAGTTCAAGAGTTTTCTTTATTATTTGCTGACTTGCTGATAAGTTGTATTTCAATTAATTTATCGTGCACTATAATTTTGTAATTATTTAGATTGCCACGTTGATATCAATACGAAGCTGGCTTCTAATTTCTAAGCAATAATTAAGAGTAAGTAATGATACGGAAGAGCCACTGACCATTTGAATTCACAATCGATCAATATCGAAGAATATAGGGCTTATAAAGTGAATAACTTATTACTTGATTGTATGCATTTCGCAAGATAACTTGCAAAACTTGTTCATTGAAACTAGTTTATGATATGAGGAAGAGGAAGTAATTATTTATATTTTATGGTTTGTATTTTTAATAAGAAATACAGGAAAATTAAGAAGAAATTTATTTAAATTGAATTCTGTTATAATCGCAAAATCGCAATATTATATCTATATTTTATATTTCCTTCTTTTAAATTAAGATTTAGAAAGGAAACCTGTATTACAACATAAATTATATTTTAAAGATGTTATCCATGAAATTAAAGAAAACTACATTAAATTACAAATTGTACCATAAGTACAATTCTATAACGTGAGATGGTGCTAGAGAATTTATCCTGTACGGGTTGCAGCACGGGATTGACACAGTCACAGGAGGTGACAAGAATTATTTCATCATATACATTTTGGGTATTGGTGAGTGTGGTTACAAAGCGTTTAATATTCATTATGCAGATGAAATTTAACTATAACATTTACTAATAAGGTCATTTTAATAAGTGTATACTGAAATTGTGTCAAAATAATGCATATTAAACACTTCGTAACCACCCTCAATAATACTCTTATATATTTAAAAAATATTGAGTCTCTAAAATTAAATTTGAAATAATTAAATGTCTACAACCTACCCGGAAAGTTTTTATTGCAGTACAGAGCTAAAAAAATTAATAAAACCTGGGGTTTATTTATTTCTTCCTTTTTATGTACCCGCTCTTGTTCTAGTGTTTTGAACTGCAAGGGCACCCTGGTCACAGAGGGTGCGTTACTAATATTTATTTATTTTCGGACAATAATTATTGTCCTGCAGCTCCTGTTCCACATAAGCATTTTTGCCTTCAGAGTTTTTTGCACCACCAGCGTCAGCCGCCGCTGCTGCCACCGTCATGTGACATATTACATCGAGATGAGCAGTTTTTCGACACTCTTGGGGGAATACGGACATGTACGCGAATGTAAATACTGGAATGGCTCTCTGAATCCGTGCAGGCTTGCACTATGAAAACGAAGTTGTAAACGACTTTCAATGTTCTACGTGAGATTCATATATATTTCGAAGCATTGCAGGATTTTATATTTATTTTTTTATAATATACTCTATGTTAAATTTGGGCGTTTTGCAAATATCTTTGGTACTTATTTAAATATCTATATGATTTATGTATTTCAAACTGTTGAGTTGAGTAATTTATGTTCCCTGTTTGGCTAGGGAGATTTATGTTTGTCTGAATTTAACTCCTTGAATTACATTTTGTGACTGGAATGTTTCGTTGCAACCGCGATGGCAATGAATTAAAATGTACTGAAGTAGTGTTAGTTATCGGTTTAGAATTTAGACATTTTAGAAGTTTGAAGGTATCAAAGTATATAGTGATATCAAATATGATATGATAGAACTTGAGCTTAAGAAAATTAAAAATTACACGTAGGTTACATTGTATAGTACTCTAAAAACACAAAATATACTTCATATTTTAGAGAAAATTGTTATTATGTGGTTTCTAAAGTGGGAGGAATGCCACTCTTTGGAAAAATAAGAAAATTGACTACATTAGAAGTCGAAATTATATTTCATTCACTACATTTGATTGCAAAATAAATGCCGCATTTAAGAATAAAAGTTTTTATTTCAACAATACAATTATTGCATTTAATATTCCAACTAAAGCAAATTCTTTGCTCAAATAGTTTACTAATAGTTACCAAAATAAAACTAATAGTGAAAGTAAAAATAAAATTTTAATTTATATTATAATGCATTTCAATATATTAATACAGGACACCATTCTGTCATATAATAAAACAAATATCTAATGAAACTGATTATAAAAATAACATTGATCACGACACGGGTACAGCCTGTATTTATTAATCTACCTGCGTTGCGGTGTGTTTACCTTTTTATTGCTGAGCGACTAGGATAAACACCGCATTGTCATAGTGTTATCTATGCAAGAATCACCAAATAGTTGCAGTTATTATTTTTGTTCTCCGCAGTGCGCACGTTTCGTGGCTCGCGTATTTTTTAATTTTTCTCGTTAAATTTGGTGAAATATTGAAATAACAATTATTGTGCTTACAACATTATTAAAGTGATTTTTAGTTTTACTACTAAAATATTAAATAATAAATACTAAATAAGTGAATTACAACCCGGTTTTAACGAAGATTCAGCAGACTTTTAAGGTTAGTAAGTGTTTCTCTTTCCCCAAAGCATATCACTTCAATTAAATTGATAAAATACCCAACAATATTATAAAATTATAGTAGCTCTGACTTCTTCAAAGAAACAAATTGTTCTCGAAGACGTCAAATACGTTAACGGTGACATTATTACTTTATTACTTTTTTTCTTCATTCTCTTCCTGTCTGCCACTCAGCCCTACTTTAGTGTAAACACTTTGAAGACGAGAGGCATACGGCTTGACAACGAGATATAAACATGTCACCTTGTTATGCTTCAATTTTGGAGACAATAACAGACAATAACATACGATAATATTCTATCTCTTGGAATAACACACGAATAACGTAAGATAACACAGGACGGCGCCGTCTACCGTACAATAAATAACACCATGGGCAATTCTACATTCCCGGAAAGCTGGATATCAAAAAGTCCAAGATGCTCTAAGGGAAACATCTTAGAATCCTCATATTAAATGTGATATACAAAATATTTAATAATGTCATCAGTTTTTGAAAGAAAATGATTAAAAGATTAATTTTATTCTAGCTCCACGCCGTAACTTAAATTATGCTGAATGAAATAATATATACTCCTACAAAATTCAGTTCCATTAACCCAATAAATCTGGTAGTCGTGGCAGTTTATTAAAGTGGAGGTCAAGTTCGCTACTGCTAATCGGCAAAAATAACAAATAACAACATTCTCGTTGTGTGATAACCGGAGATGCTTGAACTGTTTTAGTTTAAATCAGAGATAGATTGTTTACCTTGACTATTCTGTGGTGCTGTAACAATATCGTGGAAGAATATTAACCATTCTTTTGCGCTAGGAGCGCACTAAACTCTGTTTATGAGTTATTGCTAGCAGTTATGCAAATCCAAGGATAATTGCATTGAAATAAAGCAATGAATACGTAAATAGTCAGCATGCCTTGAGCGTCACAACTCTTCGCAATTTTATTTCTTTTTTCGTCGCGTTGTCTCCTTTAGTGGTTGATGGCATTTACGTGAGCTTTATATCTCAAGCGAACCTAGAACTGAAAGCAAACGATATCATTCTCAAAAGTCATCATTTACTCTTTGTTAGCTCTGAAAATATAACGTTAATCATATCCACGCAATAAATTTCAATTGGTTATGTTTTCATTTGGGAGACTTTTACAAGTAATCTAACATTTTTATATTTTTATTACTTAATGTATGATAATATGTTATTATTTCTCAACTTTAATTTCTAACCCGAAAATACTTTGAAGTACGTTAGTATATATTCATATAGTTAACTTTATTCACACCGCCAGCGTATTGCCGCCACACACAAAAGCAACGTCGGCAAAAAAGAACGCAAACTGTGAAAGTTTTTGCTACACATTTACCTGCCATTTCCATATGTTTGAATTGTCTTCTATTTTTGGCATATGCGAACTTCATTGTTTCTCGTTTTCAGCCAAGTTCTCCTCATTTTAAACCTCATATTACCGAGATAAATTGAGGATATTATGCAAACGTAGAAAATTAAATCAAAGACTATAACAATATTACTTGAATTTGGTAGTTGAATTGAAATTAGGTGTTAATTAATGATTTATTATATTGGTATTATCAAAGTAAATAGTAAACTTGGCAGGCTATAATTTGTTGAGAAATCGATCTAAATTTGCAAACAGATGCAAAACCAAACAGATCAACTGCTAAACTGCTACATTTGATTTGCATCTCAAATAGAATCAATTTTTTGTTTATTTTTTGACAAACTGTGGCAGACTTAACAAAATAAGGTCAACGCAAATATTTGAGGTTATAATTTCCTACTTTTATTTCTGTTGGAAAAAATGCCAAATACAATGTAAACCGCTACTATTCTCAATTCTGTTTGAAAATGCAATGAAAAACATAGCGAAAAGCGCAATCTGACAACAATTGCGAGGCGGTTCAACCAGTATCAAGGAAATACACTACAAAAAATATCCAATTTTCATTTCGCGGGCATTGTTCACTATTTTTAGCATGGCTTCATGATTTTTTCATCGTTCTATCAGCGAGCTTGCAGCGCAGGTCCGTGGGTGGCATAAATAAACCCGCATTACACGTGCGCATGCAACGTAATAGCGGACACATTTGTACATTGTGCATGATTTTTATTTGCAATCGTTGGACCAACAAGAGTATTCTTCGTTTCCTCACAATGCAGCTACAAACTAGCCGAAGTCGAACTGGAGATTGTCTTTGCATTTTATTCTACTAGATTCTAGAATGAAGTTTTTAGGTGGGGTGGGGTATATTTGTTAATTTTTAAATGAAAGGAAAATATTCAGCGTGAAACGTTTGCTCTTTTGCAATTTAAGTTGAAATGAAAAGAGCAAAGTATTCAAATAAGGAAAAAGGAATCCTCACATTGCACATTAAAAGCTTGAAATACTTCTGAAAAATTTTTAATGCACATTTTACTCTCATTAAATGAAGCATTTCATTTCTACTTGTCAAAGGAAAAGAACATTCTCTTGCTTCAACTTTCTACTTTAGTGACATAACCTTACTAGCAAATGAAATATTTATAATGCTCAATAATTATCATATTTTAGAGAGTAATAATTTAGGATTTAATGTACTTTGTTTAGGTTGGGTTGCATAGTCATTAATCGTAATATAAAAAATTTGCGCCTTCACCATTTTTCTTCATTGGATCCTACGGGTACAAGTGGAATATGCAGTATATTCAACTTGACAATGCGTTAATTTTAGGTTTTATTTCGCACTAGTGACACTCAAAGTATTTTTAGTACATCATAAAATTTTGCGGAGAACAAAACAAATTTAACTTTTTAAAAATGTTGAAAACGTTATTTTATACAAAGATTAAACAGGAGAATATTCTAGAAAAATTTATGAATTCGTCTATTATGCAAGTTTAGTTTAAAATGCCGGCAGGGGAAGGACGTGAATTGTTATTGGTGTGCCACCAGGATGCGGGAAAAAGAGTTATAATGGATATTTGTGAAAGTTATATAAATTTCATGAGATTACAACTATACCTCATCATTATTTATTGGGAATTAATATTAAATATGCTCACCAAATTTACTCAAATACTGAAGTGCTTCATTCTTGGGAATTTTTAAAAATAAGATTTAATTTGTCAAAGTTATTTGGAAATTGTTGAGATCAAATAGGAGGACAAATAACTAGCTATATGCAATTTTAAATCAGTTTTCAAAATGATTGGTTACAACAAATAATATACTAAATTTCAAAAAGTTAAGTGAACTTTATTGTAACACACTGACAGTTTAGATTTTAGAAGGCTTAGTATAGATATAATTGTCAATAAAATATTTTCGGCGGCGTCATCTTTAGTTGGTGAGTTGGTACTATTGTTTGGATTAACAATTGCTTTAAAACTTGCAAAACAAACCGAAACTAATGCTGCTGACATATCGCGTACGTTTGTCTATATAATAATGATATCACATAAAACAAGAAATAATGAAACGATTGTTGTTTAAATTCTACTTTTGGTAGATAAATTAAAAGTATTTTATGTTGCCCAGAATAGCAGATGTATTCTCTATTTGCAATGACATATTGCTGTACATTTATTTCGCAAGAAAACATGTTTATGATCTTGTTTCTTTTACAATTGCTCGTAAAATCAGAATTTTAAGATAAGCAATAAATTTTATCCAACATTAACCTATATAATAAGTTAATTCATATAATAGAATATGCATGTAGAATAAACAACAATTACGTGTATTATTTGCTAATATTTGCTACGTTTGCTTATAATTTCTAATCATATCAATCAAGAGAGAAAATAAATTATATGTTTAGATTCTAATTGGAAGTAAAATATTTGATCATCTTAATGTATCTTTCTCTCTGGGCCAATTGAACAGAAATAATGATTGTGCATGAGTAATATGTCTGTACTTATATTGATATAAAGTTTTAATAGTTTCGAGACCTGATAAATTCACTTCTTGCAAGCCACAGAGTTAAAACTGATAATGATGTTGGTAATGATAAACATGCATGAATTGCATGTAAAATAACTCACATACTTTGCATAGATTTTGCACGCATGACTGTTTCTAAGTTTCATGCTCTCCTTGATAATTTATAACGTGTTGTTGACGTTATTTGTGGCCTTTTACCTTTCATCTCGAGACGTAGGCAACGATTTTCTATGATTTCAGTTTGTGATAATATAAATTAACATCAGTCATCGGAGACATTTCGCATTAAGATTTGTATTTTTCACAGCGAATTTGTGTCAATTAGTACTTGTATAATGTCCACACTAAGCGCAAACCTCTTAATTAAGCATAGAAAAGAAGCCGAGGATTACTAGGTATTTATATGCATCTAGCAACAAGAAACATGATGCTCGCGATAAAGTTTTTAAATCTTAGTAATCATAATTAGCTCGTGCAGAATAAATTATCTCGAATATCTACCGAGTCTCACTTTATATACCACTTGTACCGATTCCCAGTTTGTTTAGTGTTATATTTGTTGTCGAGTTTTACTATGATGTTGGGTTGGTTGTAATTCGGCTTTAGACTGTTACGCCTAGCGTTATGCAAGAGGTGGATGAGATAAATTTAATGCGACCGAAAAAGGAGTTATGTTTATGACTTGATTGGAAGATGTAAATAAAGTTATTACTATTGTTTTATTTAAATTAAGGTTTAACTGTGGATACTAATTTAAAATAAGTCACAAATTTAATTTTTGAACAGTTGCAAAAAATATTAATATCATCATATTTCTTAGTAAAGTTAAAAATATTTCTGCATTTTTCATGGACTATTAAAGATATCGTATTCAGTATATCGTAGAATGTGGTCGCAAAAGTTTTAATATTTATTCTGTTTCTGAAAATTGATTGTTATAACCACCCTGCCACCTCCGAGAATTTATCTGCATACTCGATACTTCGGTATCGTCGCCACTGTGTTTTACGAAGGTGAACATACGAGTTCTACTAAGCTACCGCCACCGCTGGGCGTATGACCTTCCCTTCTTGTGTTCTCGTCTCATACCTGGCAACGCTAAGTAGCGTTGCTATACGATAGACTACCATTACACCTCCCGCATTAAGAGTTGCTTTCATCTAACACTGAGGTTTACATCTCAACACCGTCATCTTATTTCTTAACAAAAATAACTTTTTAATTGAGACTGAGGAATTAGTATCAACGCAAAATTTATAATTTCCTGCATGCCTGTACTTATTTTAGAAATCCCACTTTCAGAGTATTTACTTTTAATTTATACTTCAACACGAGCTTTTTCTCTTTACCCGTCTTTTCGTCATCTAGTGTTACCCGGTAAATAGTTTAATTTCATTATCAACTTTATGACATTGCGCCGTTCTCCAAGGCCCTACATCAAAAAGCCTGTCTTTACTCGGGAGTAAATTTATATCCACCGCCCGGTTGAATAACAACAAGGCGTAACTGGTCGTTGGCGTGGTCGGCGGTAACAAAACTAACAATGACTCGGGGGCGGAGGGTGCCGCGCCCGCAAACGCGCTATCCTTGCCAATTAGCTTTTCCATTCGTGAACGGCATCGCAATGACTGCGATGATGATGGTAAACATGATTAAGGCTTGTCGGCGGCGGCGCCGGCTTCTCATTGTTGGCTGCCAACTAAAAGTTTGCTTCACTTTGTTTGCTTGTTGAAATAAATTTGATACAAAAACATTAGGTTGATTCAATGTCTAAAATAAATTTACGAAGGTGTCGTTGCAGGTTCAGTTAATATTTAGAAGCTAGAAGGGGAATTGTATTTTAGATTTCAAATGTCACAATAATCAGTATCAGAAATGTAATTCAAGTGGCATAATGTAAGAAATTATATTATCTAACTTGGTATTTTTTTAAAATTATTTAGAAATCTTGAGACAGTTAAAGAATGAAATTACATTAATTAATATTTTGATTTTATACTTTTAACTTATATCAAAGTCTCCAAAAACAAATCTATTGTATCAAATTGTACAAAGATACATTTTCAAGGTACAAAAGGCTATCTTATATCAAATAATACGATAGTATTTTCACATGCACTCCAGTATTAAACTAATTTCAAATGTTATTCATTTTTTGATCTCGTTTTGCAACTTTTAAACTCTTCTCCACCATCCAGCTTCCTCTTTTCTTGTTTTTATTGCTTCACCTGCCATCACACATGTGGCTTTTTATTCCCCAGCCAGCATGAAACCGGTGGCGGCGCAAGTTTCAACCAAGTTCTGCCAGCGCACGCCGAAAAGTTGTCCATTCAAAACTATTTCACTTCATAGTTTATGTCTTCATAAAATGAAATTTGAAATTTATGTTGATTAAAAATATCAGGTAGTGCACTCCATATTTCGCATGGAGTAAATCTCGCCTGGATAAAGATTCTTGATGAAATGGATATATTATCAGGCATCGCAATAAATAAATGCATTTATCGACAATTTATATTCAATTTACATTCGTAAATTTTTCTTTTATTGCTATTGCCATTGGCATATCACTACACTGACATGATGCATGTGAAAACAAAGTAATGAAGTAAAGCAGGATTCCTTTTGAGATTTTGTTTTGATATTTTCATTATGTAGATTGTAGTTGGAGATGTTTAAAGCTCAAAGAGCTTAAAACGAATCATTAAATATTCATTTAATTTTTGTCTCCTCCGGCGGGCCATAAATTCCTGACCATCAGCAAGTTGATTAAGTTGTTATAAATTTCTGTGCTGTTTTACTTCTATTTGCGCATCTTAGTGTGTTTCTTTTGAAATGATTTTTCTTTACTTTGGGATTTATTTCGACAGGTTAAGATCGATATTATTTATAGACGCACATTTCAACGGCAATTTTAATTGAATCGTATATCATTTCATCGTGCACCAGAAGGGTTATGAGCGTAATGCTATCAAGAATCAATTTATTGCGTACGGTTCAAGAAAGCCGCGCGAACGTGTTGGTTCTACTCATTAATCCCGTGTATACTTTACAACGCGTAATATTGCTGAGTACAAATAATAACCGGATCATTGTATCATGATCGCATTAATAATAAACAACTTCATCAGGAGCAGGTTTACATTTTTGTGGATTTTGACATGTGGATAGTAGAAGTGTTTAATGTGCCAGTTGATGATAAATACATACTGCATTTAGAATTGCAGAATTAAATATATTATGTATTAAGAATCATCCAGGTTGCATATCTTCTTTTATATTTGCTCGGTTTGAGATACATGCAAACTTAAATTATCGAAAGTATTTCAATTAATTTAAACGTTATGTTATTGCCGCCATCACTTGGCTTGTTACATCGAGATGTATTCCGTTGATGCCTTGATACAGCATCGGCAGCTTTACGATCT